>RJWJ010005210.1:0-69376 GCA_004363605.1 Indri indri | reverse complement strand
TTTTCTTGCATATCATTCAGTTTTCTTACAATCCATGTTTGAAATTCTTCTTCTGTCATTTTAGTGTTCTGAGTTTGGTTAATGTCCATTGCTGGGGAGCTGTTGTTCCTCTTTGGGGGTGTGCTTTCCATTTGAGTCTTCATACTTCCAGAGTTCTTTCGCTGGTTCCTTCCCATCTGGATCAGTTGTTCCTTCTTGCCTTTAGATTTTTGTTTGGATAATGACACATCCTGTTTAGTCTCTGAGCCAGTAGGTGGTGTTTGTGGGTGAGATTCGACCACACCCTTTATGATGAATCAGTAGATGCAGTAAAAGGGTGTGCAGGATGACCTCCCTGTCAGTAGGTAGCACTTGCAGGGAGGAGACAGATGCAGTGCTGTTTTGGGGTCCTGTAGCTAGCTCTTTTTCCTCTAGAGAGGCCCTCTTGTGCCTCGGGTGGTGGGTGGGGCCCTGGGATTTCCAGGTGTGTCCTTATTCTCCACCTCAGTGGAGCAGGACCAGGAGTGAGTCTGGGTGGGGCTGGGTTGGGTAAGCCTGCCCTCAGCCTCCACAAATTCTGTTAGCGGGGGTCAAAGGTCTGCTCTTTGTTTCTGTGCAAAGCTGCTGGGAGGGGCTGAAATGGCTCCACTCAGCTGAAAGTCTGGGCTTGGGGATTGGGGCTGTCCAAGACCCGCACTCTGGAGCAGGTCTCGCTCCCCTCCACTCTCCCCCCTCCGTGGCCTCTCCCAGGCCTCTGCCAGCAAGCGGGACCTCAGGCTGATGGATCTCCCCTGGCTGTGATGTGGGCCGGGAGGTTCCCTACCCAGGATTGTAGCCTGAGCTGGATGCACAGCCCTCTTTTGGGAGGAAGGCTGCCGCTCCGGCACGCTGATCTGCCCCTGAAGGCACACATGCCTCAGTAGGCTCTTTCACAGATCTCTCTTCTGTGCCCCGAGCCAGTGCGATCCTGACCTGGGTGTACAGGGTCTGGTCTGCAGGCCTGTCCCCTGGGCCCTGGAGATCAATCCCTGACCCTGCCAGGGGGAGGGGTGCTGGTCTTGAATCACCTACAGGGTGCCCAAGCTGGATCGATTCCACTCCACCTCGGGATTTGCCCCGCTCTCCTGGAGTCCCCAGGCAAGTAGCACCTGGGGGGGCTGGCAGGTAGGGAACTCACAGTCTGAGTACCCCTCAGTCTGCTGTAGGGCCCCAAAAGGAAAGGTTCCGTTCCTTGGAGGTGCCTCCGTGTGATGGCTAAATTGTCTCTCTGGGCACCCACGGGTAGGGAGGGGGAAGGAGAGAATGGAGCACTATGGCGTATGCCGACAGGCTCGGGTCTGCACCCAGGGAGGTGCCCCGAGGGGGCTGGGAGCCCAGCGCTGAGTCCGCAAGAGGCCTCTGCTCACTGGCGGCAGCCGTCTCTGGGCTGGTGTCGGCAGGTCTCTCCAACCGCTCAGGAGCCCGCCCGCAGTCCGAGATGCAAGGGAGGGGGAAGTTAACCGCTCCACCTACCCTTGTTGCTGATCTCCAAGCCTCTCGGGAGCTTTCTCCTTCCAGTTCTCCTCACCGTCTTCCCGTGGAGTCTCCTGTAGTTTCAGGCACCCTTCCTTCCGACCCTCACCCAATCTATGTTTCTCTGCCAGCTTATGTTTTTCTCTTTCTTCTAAAATTTGTCTTTTTTGCAGAGACACTCTGACTGGTGGCTTTTCTCGTCCACCATCTTGGCTCCTCCCCCACTAGTATCTTTTAAACAAATCCATGCTCAGGTATAACAGACCAGATACCTGATGTCCAGTAAAGAGTAAGTTACTTTGAGAATGACACATGGGTCAGAGTTTTTCTGAAGGGAATAAAGGTGTACAACAGCATCCAAATTTCCAGATACATGTAGGAAGGAAAGGGGCGTAGAAAGGATGAACCCAGAGGAAGATGGCAGTCTAACCTATTTGAACTGAAATTTTTTCCCAGGCTTGATAGGGTCAAGGAATGGATATGTCTGGTCCTCATGTATGGTTTCCAAATACACCCAGCCAAGGCAATTGTCTTGCCAGTTAATTCCAAGGCTTGGCTCTTAAGGGGCTGAAACGGAGTGATCAAGTTATGCAATCCTTGGCAAGATCAGTAGGAGCCAGAAGACTGAGTCAATGTTGAAATGCTATAGGACTCCAAGGGTCCCTGGACAAAAACACTAAAGACCTGCAAGTCCAAATGGTAGAAGTATGGCTAAAAGCAAGAGGAGGCAAAAGCCAAGTAAAAGACCAGGTAGAAATGGAGCAGAATAAAACAAGGTGGAAAGAAAAGTGAGATGGGTGATTTCTGAGAACGGAGCTGAATAGTCACATTTCTGGTGACAAGTTCTGTAGGTGACTTAGAATATCAAAAAGAGTCAGGGTTGGTGTGGGAAAAGAAAGCACAGAAACAATGCTTTTCTGAAGAGTATAACTCTCAGTGCTAAAAGCAGAGAACGAAATTCCTATTATTTCTCGAGTAATATGTCACCTCAACACACTCTCTGGGCATGGATTTAAAATAACAATTTAGAATAAAATCATAATTAGAAAGCTAATTAACTGAGGCAATGCACAATAAAAGACATAGGCCTTGAGTTGTGCCCCAGAAGCCAGCTGACTTGTGCTTTTGTATTTTTTTCTTCTAGGAGGAGGGACTATAGAGTATATCTAAATGTATCTCAGTAAACCTAACAAATAAGCATGAGTGCAATTAATCCACTCTACATAAAGCAAAGAGCCTCATGAATGTCATGAAGCAGCAGCAGTGTCCTCTTAAATTTAAAGCTTCTATAAAGCCTAAAAGGAAATACCAATCAGCAACCCTTTATCCTTTTAATGAAGGCCAACAGCTCTCATATTTTTATCTCTCTTTGCTTTACTGTACACAGAAATAGCCTCCAAGAATGTTGTTTTCTCTCTGCTCACCATAGAATTAGCAGAAAATTGTATATCCAAAACTATTACTTTCCAGTCCTCATCTTTTCAGAGACAAGAAATCTTCAGCACTATTTAATCATGCTCACCTGCAACTATAACATGTTGAGTCTCAGATATGCAAAAGAAATAGACTTGTAGATATTTTAAAGGTCCTGGCACACTTCAGGGTTCTATTGCTATGCACAGCTTTATCCTTGACATATCAGCCAGCTAGACAGAGGTCGTCTTTTGCACCCATCCTCTTCTTCCATGTTCTGTGCCTTCCTCTTCCACCTTCTGCCCACATTCCTGATGCTTTCTGATGATGTGTGATATGTGTGATCTAGAAGCTTAGACTCCAGAGCCATGCTGCCTGAGGTCACACTGTAGTTCTGCCACTAAGAAACTGGGTCAGGCAAGTTACTTAAGCGCTCTGAACTCCATTTTCTTCATCTATGAAATGAGCATAAACCTTCATAGATTTGTTGTGAGGATTAAGTGATTAATATTGTAAAGCCCTTTAGAACAGTTCCTGGCACATGGTAAGTACCCAGTGTGTGAGGCGTTTTTCATTATTACTTCTGATTGCTCAGTACACACAGCACTGCACCCTAACCTTGCCTGAACCATGAGGTCAGTATCTAAGCCTTCAGATTGTCCTGACTACCTTGTCTTAAGGTTTAATTTCCTCAATGTTCTTCCCTCAACCAGCTGACAGGGGGAACAGGTTGAGCATGGATTGGAGCAGGGCTTCTCACATTTGAATGTCCAATCAAACCATGTAGGGTCCTTGTTAAAATGCAGGTTTACATTTAGTTGGTGTAGAGTAGAGCTTGAGATTATGCTACTGCTGTGGGTCCATGGACCGCAAGTTGAATAGCATGAGGTTCACATCATCTACGTCTAGGTTCTAATCCACTCAAGAGCTCTTGGACCTTGGGCAAATTTCTCAACTTCTGTCAGTCTATTTAAGCTACAAAGGTGCCTCAGTGGATCAGTGTGGAAATTAAATAAATGAATGGATACAAAATGTTCAGCGAAGTGTCTGACAGTAGTAAATTTCCAATAATCAGTAGCTATTAATTTGTTAGGATCAGGTTATTAGACATTAATTCCCAAGGGAATTTGCATTTTAAAAGAGAGACTTAGACCAGCTGAGTTTAACTGCTTTAATTCACAGTTGTACTATCAAATAAGGAAACTGTAAGATACCCCTGACCACTGGTGCTACTGCAACCACCTTCAGGCCAAAGACAAAAATGTACAAGGAAAGCTCTATAATTTCTAAACAAAATTTCAGCTCCGCTAACAACACAGAATTCATAAACCTTGAATCTCCTTTCAGCCAGCAACACAGAATTCTACCACTTCAAAACTGCACCAGTGACTTCTACTTCTGGCCAAAATGAAGTAACCTGGACAGTTATTTTTCACCTGAAATATTCAAACAAACAAACAAAAAGGATAATGTATGTAACACTTTTGAAGACACTCAGACAGTAAAAGAGTGATTCTTGAGGGAAGGAAAACAAAGAAGGTGAGACCTATAATTAATTGTCCATCTTTCCGGCGCCTTGAGAGAATTTCCAGGCTACAGTGCAGGAAGCAAGAACCCAGGTGGAGCCCAGGAGACTCCCACTTTGAGTTGAGGAGACAGAGCTAAGAATCAGGGAGGCTTGAGTTTTCAGAACAGAGTACCAGAGAGGAGTGAATTGTGCAGAAAAAGATCTCTGGAAACCTGCAGAAGGTCCTCCTGGAGAATTCGGTGGAGTATTGACTGGTACATGTCCATGAGGAAACTACTGGAGGCTGGGAAAAGAACCAAGTGAGGGGATTGGAAGGCACAGGGCTGGCTTTCTCACAGGATCAGGAGTAGGGACTATTCCCACAAGCCAGACTGGAAAACCAAATAACTCATGAGGCTTTGGGTAGAATACTCAGAAGGTCTTGCCTCAGTAATGGAGAACAATGATCCTTAAACTAAATACTGCTTTAGTCCCGCCTAACACATCTTAAAAAGCAAGACCTAAAAAGATCAAACTATTTCCAAGTAATTTAACTGTATCACAGAAAAAATATATTCAATACCCAACAACGTAGGTATCACAATATCTGGCATAGAATCAGAGATTATCAAGCATGCAAAGAGGCAAGAAAATACGACACGTAATTGAGAAAAATCAACCAATGAAAACCAATTCAGAACTGATGTAGATATTAGAATTAACAAAGAAGAACAGTTATTATAACCATGTATTAGATGTTCAAAAATTTAACTACAGACATGGAAGATATAAAAAGACTAAAATTGAACTTTTAGAGATGAAAACTATAAATATCTCAGATGAAAAATATGCTGGATAGGATTAATAGCAAATTATACATTGCAAAATAAGAGATTAGAAAACTTAGAAGTCTGTCAACAGACACTAGCCACATTAAACACAAGAATTCATGTTTAAAAATGAGCAGACCATCAGTAAGCTGTGGTACATCTTCAAATGGCCAAATGTATGTATAATTGGAATTCATATCTACACAATTCAGATCTACACCAAAAATGGAAACTATATGGGTAATTATAGAAGACATTTTCTTATTTTCAATATCTTTTTAATGATATTTGACTATATCGACAAAATAATAACAATGTGTTGTGGAGTTTCTAACACATGTATAAATCAAATATGACAACAATATAGGTCTGGAAGGCAGAAATGAAAGTAAATTATTATAAGGTCCATATATGTAAATGGTATGACATAACTGGACATAGACTGCAATAAGTTAAAAATGTATATTGTAAGCTTTGAGGCAATCACTAAAATAATCAGTGTTAGAGCTAATAAACCACAAAGGGGATTAAATGAAATCATAAAAATATTTAATGAATCCAAAATAAGCCAGAAAAAGGGGAAAAGAAGAATAAATAATCAATGGGACAAATAGAAAACAAATAGCAAGATGATAAACTTAAGCCTAAACATATTGAAAATTCCATAAATATAAGTGGTCTAAACCCTACAAATAAAATGTAGAGATTATCAAATCAGATAGGAAGCAGGACTCAACTATGAATCAAAGGGAAATTAGAAAGTATTTTGAACTGAGTAAAAATAAAACACAACATTACAAAGTATGCAAATGCCACTAACTCAGTACTTACAAGAAATACATTATTTAACACCTATATTAGGAAAGAAGGAAGATCTGAAATCAATGATCTCAGCATCTTCCTTAACACTAGAAAAATAAGAGCAAATTAAACCCAAGGAAATTAGAAGAAGGAAAATAATAATGATAAATGTGGTAATCAATGGAAAAGAAAAGAGAAATCCATGAAATAAAAAATGAATTCTTTGAAAAGACCAGTAACATCAATAAACCTCATCAGGCTGACCAAAAGAGACAGAGAGGGAGAGAGAGAGAGGGAGAGAGGATGAGAAATGGTGGGGGGAGCACACAAATTACTATTATCAGGAATGAAACAGGGTGCATGACTATTGATCTCCTATTAAAATGATTAAAAGACATTTAAAAAGTAAGAAGGAATATTATAAACAACTTCGTGCTAAGAAATTTGGCAACTTGGGTAAAATGGACACATTTTTTTAAAAACCCACTACCAAAACTCACTCAAGAAAAAGTAAATAACTGGAATTGCCCTAAATCTACCATAAAAATTGAATTTATAGTTAAAGACCTTCCCACAGGAAAAAACTCCAGGACCAGATGGGTTCAATAAATTCTATCAGACATTTAAGGAAGAAGTAATATCAATTCTAAAAAAACACTCAGAAGATGAAATAGGAGGAAATAATTCACAACTCATTCTATGAGGTCAGCATTACCTAGATACCAAAACTAAACAAAGACGTTATAAAAAAGAAAACTACAGATTAATATCATCATGAATATAGATGCAAAAATTGAAATGATAGTTTAGCAAATCAAATCCAACAATATTGAGAAAGAACAATACATCATGACCAAATGGGATTTATCCCAGGAATGCAGATTGGTTTAACATTTGAAAAGCAATAAATATAATTCATCAAATTAGCAAACTAAAAAAGAAAAAGTATGTAATCATCTCAATAAATGTAGTAAAGCATTTTAAAAAGTGAACATCCAGTTCTGATTTAAAAAAAAGTTCTCAGCAAAATTGGAATAGAAGTAAACTTTTTCAACCAGTTAATGAACACCTATGAAAAACATACAGCTAACGTCATACTTGATGATGAAAGACTGCATACTCTTCTTCTAATATTTAAGATCATGACATAGCTCTGTTTTCTCACCTTTGCTTTTCAACAATGCACTAGAGGTTCTAACCAATGCAATAAGACAATAAAAATAAATACAAGGTATCCGGAGTGGTAAGGAAGAAGTAAAACTCTATTCACAGAGGATATGAGAGTGTATAAAATTCTAAGGTTTCTACAAAAAGGGTACTAGAACTAATGAGTTTAATACCTAAAAAATATATAATCTATTGTATTTCTACATATTAGCAATAAACAATCAGAAATGGAAATTTAGAAACAATACAATTTACAATGGCATCAACAAATACAAAATACTTGGGGATAGATATAAAAAAATGTGTAAGTTCTATACACTGAAACTGCAACATTGCTAAAAAATATTAAAGAAGACCTGAATAAATATTCACAGATTAAGACTTAATATTGTTAAGATACCAATTCTGTACAAATTGTTTTGTGGATTAAATGCAATCCCTATCAAAATCCAAAGTTTTTGGGTTTTTTTTTTTGGCAAAAATTGACAAGCTGATTTAAAAATTCATATGGAAATAAAAAGGACTGGGAATAGCCAAAAGAACTTTTTAAAAGACCAAAGTTGGAAGGCTAATACTAGCTGAATTCGAGACTTATTATAAAGCTACAGTGATAAAGATATTATGGTCTTTGTGCCAAGATACATCAATAGAATCTATCAAAGAGATCAATGAGACAGAATAGAGAATGCAGAAATAGACACACACTTTTATGGACAACTGATTTTCAACAATTGTGCAAAAGCAATTTAGTGGGAAAAGCCTAATGTTTTCAACAAATGGTAACGGGCCAATCAGATACTTTTGTGCAAAAAACAAAAAATAACTTCAATTTGTACCTCACACCAGATACAAAAATTAGCTCAAAATAATAATAAGCCTAGATGCAAAACCTTATGACTATAAAACTTCTAGAAAAAATAGAAGAAAACCTTTGTGATCTTGATTTAGGAAAAGGTTACTTAGATATGACACCAAAAGCAGAATTTATAAAAGAAACAATTGATAAATTGGACTTAACACAAATTTAAAACTTCTATTCTTTGAGAGATATTGTTAAGATCATTAAAAAAGCAAGCTACTGACTAGGAGAATATACTTGCCAAGCATATTTCTGTTAAAGGACTTGTATCCAGAATATGTATAGAAAAATAAATTCTCAATGCTCAATAATAAGGAAACAACCCAATTTTTAAAATGAACAAAAGATTTTCACAGACATATCACTAAAGAAGACACAGTTGGCCCTTCTTATCTGCAGGTCCCCTATCCGGGGATTCAACCAAACTCATATTGAAAATATTGGGGAAAAAATAATAAAAATAACAACATAAAAATAAAAAATTATACAAATTTTAAAATAACACAGTACGATAACTGTATATCATTAGGTATTATAAATAATCTAGAGATGACTTAAAATATACCACTTTAGAAAATAACTTGAAAGTTTTTTAAAAGTTTTACTATATCATTCCACTCTTAGGTATCTACCCAAGAGAAAAAAGTATACGTGTCCATACAAAGACTTACATACAAATGTTCATAGCATTTTTAGTTATAAGAGCCAAAACCTGGAAATAAGCTACAAGTCCATAAACAGATGAACGTATAAACTCATTGTGGTGCATCTACACAGTGGAATATTGTTCACCAATTAAAAGGAATGAACTATTGATACATGTTGCAAACATTGATGAATCTTTAAAAAATAGTACTGAGCGAAGGAAGCCAGACAAAAAAAGAGCTCATATTGTATAATTCAATTTATAGAAAATGAATCTATTTTAACAGACATTAGGGTGCATGGGGAGAGGAAAGAAAGTAGGTTACAAACAGGGATTAGGAGACTTCTGGGGATGATGGATAAATTCACTGTCTTGACTCTGGTGCATACATATGTCAAAACTTTTCAATATGTACACTTAATGTGCAGTTTATTGCATATAAATTATATCTCAATAAAACTTGCAAATAAAAACACCTCACCTCCAACCCCAGTTTCTGATTGTTTGTCTTGTAGCTCCAGGACACTGCTGAGATCATTCAGAGGTGGGACGACCACACAGCTTGGATAGAATTCACTCCTTTCTCTTAATCCTCTAAATTCTATTCCTGAATCATGTCAAACCTCTAACTTTATCACTTGAAAGTGACTTCAGAATTACAATTTCGCTTTATGTCTCTGCCTTTAACAACAACAAGAAGGATGTCTAGCATTTTTTAAGAAACTATCAGTGAAGAGCCCCATGGAGGCCTGAGAGTGAACCTAGTTCTAGTAGGACAAAAAAAAAAAAATCTGGCATCTCAGCAAGGGCAGACTGCCTAAATGGTTTTAAACAAAATTTGTACTGACACACAACATAGCCAGGCAATATAGGCAGGCCTTGAAATTCCTTCTGGACTCTTGGGTCTTCGTAGGTAGGTAATCTTTCCATGCATGTCTGATCAGCCCTAAAGATACTTCCCATTATCTTGTTCCATGAACTCTACGGAAAGACATACAAGATAATTCATTCTGTAATAATTCACAAGATAGTTTACATGTTGGATAAAGTTTACCTCTAGATGATAAAAGTAAACATCTTGATATTTGACATTAAGAAATAGGGAGTTAAATATATATATTTTTTGTTTCTCCACACTGTTAGCATTTGATCCAGTTACATTTACTTTTATACTCCACTGTTTTCACCTTGATCCGTGCAACCATCACCATTCACCTAATGACTGCAGTAGCCTCTTAACTAGTCTCCCTGCTTCTGCCTTTCCTCTCTTTAGTCTATTTGCAACCCGGCTGCCAAAGCTGCCTTTTAAAAATATAAGCCAGATCATGTCATTCCTCTCTATTGACTTAAGGTAACATCCAAATTCTTCAGTGTACTCAAGGCCCTTTATGACCGGGTCATCATTACATCTGCCCTCATGTCCTACCATTTTCCTCAGTCTCACTCCTCTTTGTCCTACGCGGCCTGTGCTCCATTCCTGGGACTGGCTGGGCACATTGCTGCCACAGGGCCTTTGCACTTGCTCTTCCTTCTGCCTGCACAGCTCTTCCCACAGTCATTTCCACAGCCTTCACCTTCTTCAAGTCTTTGCTCAAATGGTTCAATTTCAGTGAGGTCCATCTTGACCATCCAATTTTAAATTTGCAATCTGTACCTCATTTAGCTTACTCATTAGTTTATTGTCTGTCCAGAACTGCAGGAACTTTGGTGTGTTTTGTTCTCTGGTATATCCCAAGCTGCAAGAAAATTGCCTGGCACCTAGTAGGAACTTGGTAAATATCTATGGAATGAATGGCTAATTCACATATTTCTTGATGTAGACATGAATAAATATTTGAATGACCTTGGCTTGCCTATATGTAACCTTTCATGATGGTGAAAGAAACTGAATTCTGATTTCAGGTGGGTTAGGGTGAGTCTAGGTCACCTGTAGTCATATTTCTAGCAATTGGGGCAGTTCAGCTCTGAGCATGTTAACCATTCTCCTTGAATTGTTTTTACAGTTTTATTATTATGGCGACATTGCTTGTTCTGAGAGAGGCCCATCTGTCTCATATCTCTTCCCCCCTCCATCTGTCTTCTCATTGCATGCTCTCTCTCCCACTTTCTCTCTCTTCGACCTTATGATTTGAATAAGTACAAAATGTCTTTGGCACTATCCAGAATGAATTAAAAGCTGAAGGCTCTCTCTGTTGATACAACAAAGGGAAGCCAAGTAAATCAATTAGAGGAATGGGGTGGAAGGGAGTATGGGGTGAGAAGTTTGTTTGCTTGCTTGTTTATTTATGTGTGTTTGTTAAACTTCACTTCATTCTAAAAAAAGAATTTAAGCTGAGCCAAGGATATGGTTTGTTTTTTTCATCTTATTTCAGTCTAAGGAAGGGAAGTAACATTTTTAAACATCTATAATTTGTGATAGGTGTTCTACACACACACACATACACACATACAAATTAAAATATATGTTACATATAGAATATGTTAAAATATAGTTTTAAACTCAAAATTTTTTACATTATTAAAAATCTTAAAGGTATATAAAAGTAAAAAAAATAGTAAAATGCACAGCTATAGTCACAATTTTTAACAATTGGCCATGTTTGTTTTATTTATCGAGATAACTTTTTGCTGAGCTATTTAAAATAAATTATAGGCATCATGCCATATCATTCATAAATATTTTAGTATATATTTTTAAAAATTAAAGACATTCTCCTACATAGCCACGATACCATTAACACAACTAAAAAATAATTCCCTAATAGACCATCCATATTAAAATTTCCCTAATGGACCTCAAAATTTATCAAACCAAGATCTAATCAGAGGTTACGCATTCTTTTAATTGTTCTGTCTTATATCTCTTATGACATAGAATACTTCCCTTCAATTTTTCTTCTTCCCTATGACATTTGTTCTATGAAGAACTGAGGTCAGATGTTTGTATCGTTCCCATGCCTGGTTGTTCCATTTTCAGTGATGCTCCATTTGATCAGGGGATTAAGTTTGCAACAACCAAATCTTTCCACAGTAAAGATGTTTCTCCCTTTGCAACTGGCAAGCAAGTATTCATTATTTTATCAGTCTTTTACCTAATAGTGTTAGCAATCGTTGATGACTTTTGTGTAAAGCAATTATTTTGTTAGAGAGATTTTTTTTTTTTCTAATGCTATCATTCTCTCTACATTTATTAGCTGGCTTATTTTTTTTTTTTCCTGTAAAGAAGAGATTACTCTCATCAAGGGCAAGGGCAGGTAGGATAAATGTTTAATTCTCTCTCACTCCTTTTTTCTTTTTTTGAGACACGTTCTCTGGCTCTGTTGCCCAGGTTAGGGTGCAGTGGCATCATTACAGCTTACTGCAACCTCAGACTCCTGGGCTCTAGTGATCCTCCTGCCTCAGCCTCCTGGGTAGCTGAGACTACAGGTATGCACTACCACCTCTAGCTAATTTTTTCTTTTTTAATTTTTTGTAGAGACAGGGCCTGGCTCTCTTGCTCAGGATGGTCTCGAACTCCTGGCCTCAAGTGATCCTCCCACCTTGGCTTCCAAAAGTGTTAGGATTACAGGCATGAGCCATGGTGCCCAGTCAATTCTCTCTCTTTAATAACCAATTTTCAAATTAAGAAGTTGTGTAATAGTCATACCAAAGGTGTCAAATGAAGTTCTTTGCTTTTTTTTTTTTCTCTTTTTGAGTATCATGTAGACTCAAAGTTTTACATATTCACTGTGCTTCAGTTGGTTATAGTAATTGTTCTTTTTGATGTTCAAATTATCCCAAATTTGGTGTGTGGGAGCTTCTAAATTCTGGCTCCTTTTATCATTACTCAGTTATAATCATTAAATGCTTCTTAGCTTTCTAGCCTCAAAAATGTCCAGCTTACCTTGTACCACCACAACCGCAGACCAGAAATCATATTTCTTACAAGAGCACTGATTCCTTTCAGTAGGAAATAGTCTTTAGAAACCAAAATCCAGGCATCAGGGATGTTTATTACTACTGTGATGTCATTGCTTCTGGGGCCTTTCAGTGGTCAGATCTAGGAAACGTATTTTTAAAATAGCAAAAATTAATAGTGATATTTTCACTTCCCATTTGACAATCTAGAGTTTTTGCTCAACTTTTGGTTTTATATCTGTTCTTTTACCTATGACATCTTGATTTCTAATAATTTATTTGCTTTATTTTATAATATTCATAAAATGGTTTCCAAATGGGCAATGCCAATACTACTGCCAACAGTGAAATTAATGAATAAAGTCGGAGATTTCCCAGCAGCATTTTTTTGTGTGTTCTTAGATATGAGCATATGAGCATATTAAGAAGTTAAGTAACTTGCTCAGACTTTGATCAATAAGGGGCAGAGCTGTGACTCTGCATGGATTTATTTGCCTACAACTCTTTCCTCTCTGTCCACTCTACCGAAATATAGGCAGAGCTGGAAGGAAACAGATTGACAACTAGTGGCAACTAGGAGCAAAAAAAACCATGAAGGGACTTGGAGTGTAAGATGGGCCTGGGGCTGGTCAAAAGTCTGGTAGGGGAGGGTAAATTTGAAAAAGCCCATGAATTGATTACATGCCCACCCCTCAGGCTTCCCTCTTTCCCTACACCTGTGGTCCCAAAGTGTGGTCCCAAATAAGCGTCAGCACTGCCTGGGAGCTTGTTAGAAATGCACTGCCCTAGGTTATTGAATTGGAAACTCCGGCAGGGGACCAGTGATGTGTTTTCACAAGCCCCTGGGAGCTTCTGATTCATGCTCAAGCTTGACAGCCAATGTTCCACACCTGAAGATCTCTGCTCTAGACAGTAAAATTCCCAGAAGCCTCCTAGGAGCCAAAAAAGGAGTTTTATAATTTCCCCCCTATCCTACACATATGTAAACTTATCCATAAATATAATGCAGTTTTTTTTCTATATTATAAATGAGCATACACGACTTTGTTCCATATATCTCATTCTGCTCCTTACTTTTTTCCCTCAACCACTACAGCTGATATACATGAAAGCAGTGCCTATTGTGGTAATAAAAGGAATTGGAAATGGAGGATGAGGAATGAAGCATAGAAAAATAAAACAAGAATAACTTGCATGGATCAGTGGTGACCATGTGCCACAAATTAAGGGGTATGATCATTCTTAAACACCTAGTCATATTTCAGTTTTTAAAATCCAGTTGCGCAGAAGTTTACTCTCAGTATCATGATCAGGTTATAATATGCCTCAAACTCAATTCTTATATCTGTAAAATGTGAATAATTAGAACCTGCCTTATGAAGTTACTGAGAGAATCTTTTGAGAGTTTATGAGCTGCAAAGGGCTATATAATTGTAAAGTACTATGAGATGTACCCATTTGAAAATAATTTTCATGGAGTGAAAGCTGTGAGGCACATAGTTAAGTCAGTTTTCCGTGCAATATCAGGATCAAGAGACAACAAAAAAGAAAATTTGTTCTTAATGAAGAAGCACCCCCCTAATTTAAAGTATGTCAAGGATCAGGTTAGTGAAACACTAAGGGGGCATTATGGTGGACTCTTAACATGCTTATTTCACCCTTTTAAAGGACCTGTATTTTATTGTGATGAGACTATTGATTGTGTTGTCTTGGCTGATACATATTCATGTTGCTTCATTATATATTCTGTTTTTGCTATACACAACAGCCGTTGGCACCCAGAGTAGTATAACTGGTGAGAAAAGAAGACACTCTGAAGGTCTCAAATATTAATATTATTAGACATAAAGTCAACCTCTTACCCAAAATCAGCAGTTACAAATTTTTTGTCCTCAAAACTCTTCCACTACACTTTGTTGGTGGGAACAGGGTGGTCATTTAAATCATGTGCATGATGTCAACTCTGACAAATTTACCTCTCTGGTCCATACCTCTTTTCTTGGACCTCAGACCCACATATCTAACGGGTTGGTGGACATCTTCGAGATCCCCAGATCCATCAAACTCAACATATCCAACACACACCCATCTTCTGCCTTCCAGAGTCCCCCCTCCTCTGGTTTCATTAATTTTATAACATCACTCCTCTACGTGGCAAGGCCAGCTCCCTCTTGGATCACCCATTGGTGATCAAGTTACTTCCATTCTATTAATACCTTTAAAATGCCATCTGTGTACAATCTCTTCCTTTTCATGGAAAAACCTCTGTCTGGATTAAGGACATTTCCTTTTATTGCTATAGCTTGACTTTTTTCCTTGACTTCAACCTCTTCCCACCATATTTCTTCCTCCACATAATATGTGAGTATAACGGCAAGCATTCATTGAGTAATTACTATGTACCAACCACTACTCTAAGCTTTTTTCATGTAGTATCTCATTTAATCCTCACACAACATGGGTATTAATAGATTTCGCTCCCCTGCTCTAAAACCTTCAACAGCTCCTCAATGCTTTCCCCATAAAATCCAAGGCTTTCATCGTGCTCTCAGTGCAAGTCTTCAGACAAATCTCCTTCCACCCCTTCCTGTATTCACTACGTTGCTGCCAAACTGGGTTGCTTGCCATTTCCTAACACATCATGCAATCACCACTCTGCTTTTACCAACACAATTGCTCAGCCTGTCCAGTCTTCACCACTGCTCACCTCTTAAACTTCAGCTTAAACACTATCTCCTCCACCAAGGTTTTACTATTTATGTGTTAAAATAATTCTATCATTGTTCTTTCCTTTATTATTTATTTAATAGACCTTTATTTCCTTCATTGTTCTTTCAACGGAAGTTTTACTGCTGGGCTTGCATGGTCCCATAACATTTCATATCTTTAGTACAAGCCTTAGGGATTTGTCTTCTAGTAAAGATAAGATTAACATGTTTATTTCCTCTCCATGACTATAATCTCCTGAGGTTAAAGGCCGTGTGCTCTCTTCTGTAGCTTAATCTACCACCCCTTTGACACAGTGCTTAGAATCCATTCATTAGGTATTCGTTCATTCAAAAATGTTGCTTAAAGGCCTACTACGTTCCAGGACCTAGGGATGAACAACAAATAACACAGTCATTCCCCTTTGGAGTTTATAGTTTGGATGGTTATAAAAAACCAGTTTACAAGTAAATAGGATGCAACGTGATACATGCAGGGAAAATAGCAGTTAATCATGCTTACTCAGGGCAAAGGTAGGTGACAAGGGACATTTGAGTCAGGTCTTTAAGAATGAGTAGGAATTTACGAGGGGAGGAAAACAATCCAGAAAAAAGAATCAGTACGTTAAGGAGGAGGGGTATGAAACAGCATCATGTGTTCAAGCAAAGGTCAAACAATCTTAATTATTAGAGCTCAAGAAGCCAGTGGAAGGAGATCAAGCAGACAGGTAGATCACAGATCATTAAGGCTTTAGATGCCACCCCATGTGGCATCACTGTAGGAAATTTAAGAATTTAAGGTAACATTGAAAAAATATTTCTTGGATTGAATAACACATTTTTAGAGAACCGAAGAATATTTTCTCCCCATTTGTGTGGTTCTAGAATCTTATGCCACTTCATAAATCAGTTCCTTTTTTCTACTTGTATTTGTGGCTGAACCCAAATATTGCAACCTGTTTTCTGGCTTCACATGGTTCACATGCACAGCTCACATTCATTAGCAAAAATTCCCCTCATTCTAAGAGGGGAGGGGACATGTGAGATGCATGAAATCAGGAAAAGTAACTTTCTCTCAACCCAGGAGATTCTGATGCAACCCTCTAAGGAAGATTGTACTATGGAGAACAATGTAAATTGTGTCACCTTTTTACATGTATGGATTTTGTTTTGCTTTGTTTTTATTTTTAATGTGGGAAGACCTCGTTCTTCAAAATTGGTTGAATTGTCAGTGAAACTATAAATTTTCCTTAGCAGCATAATATGCAAGCAATGTAAGTTCTAAGCTAAACTGTTCATGCCAGCATTATTTTCTCAAATTAATTGTTTGAGCCCAAATCTGCCATTTTAAGAAGAAAATCTAGAATCAATCATTTGGTACACATCCACTCTTTTTTTCCTGCCACACACCCATACCTACAATCTCAAAGCACCTCAATGACTTATTTAGACTTAGGAGAGACTTGATTGTCCTCCAGTCTATAGCGTCAGGCTTCAGCCAGAGCTATACAGTCTGGTTGTTGAACACTGGTTGTGCTCAGCCCAGGGGATGCTTGGTTAGTGGAAATGCTCTTGCTCGGACATTGTAGTGGGCTCTACAATTAGGTCTATGGCTCCTCAAATCACTACTCTATAACCAGGCCCAGAAGAACTTCAGGTTGTAGCCACATACTGTGATGGGATCAGGCTGGATCCCATCTGGATCCCATCTGGATCTTAGGCTCCAGATTGAGTTCATTCACCAAGAGAGGCTAAATAATCTGCCTAAATTTACACAGCTAACAAGGGCAGAGGTTGGATGCAAAGTCAAGTTTCAGATATCCAATGCTTTCTCCATTAAAGCTTGCTACCTCCAATGAGAAACTTGTTTTGGTTTTAGGGATTGAGTACTGAGAGGCAAATCTTGATTAAGTTGCTAAGAACCTCATATCATGCCCAGCTGGTCTTCTTTTGAAAGGAAAAATTCCCAGAGTCTGGGGTGGATAATTGTATTCTGAGCACATGACCTTTAGTTTGAAGGCATTTTGGACATGTAGTAAAACACTTTATGCAAAGCTACTTTTCTGCCACAGTGGCCTGCTGGTGTTATGCAGGGAGAGCCTTTTTAATGCTACATTTGCTCAATTAGGACATGTAGTTCCTATGGACATGATGGGTGAGCAAACATCAAGCAAGATATAAAGATTCCAAAATGCATCTTATTTGTGTGAAAAGTCTCAGAAAATACTTGTAGCAATGAGGCATATAGACAAAAATTCTTAGTAATTTGTTCAGCTACACAGTGGAACATATCTACCACTCACAGTGGAACCCAATCGCACCAATAATAATATTATGACAAACCTTTTAAATTATAATGTTTTATATATAATATTATAGCTCTTCATTAAAACATGTAATAAAGTAATAAACATAGATGGATTATGTGGTTAAAACCAAAACCATTTTTTCTAATTTGAAAAAGAAATTTTGAGAATTATATAAATGTTCCTTTAAACTGAGTTGTTTCTTAAATTCTTATCGATGTTTCATTATATCCCCTCCCCACCTCACTTTTTATTCAACAATTTACCTGATCCTCCCAAGGGTGGTGTGGCCTCCCTCTACAAAAAGGAAGTACATTCCACATGCCCCGAGGAAGGCAGAGGGATGCAAAGGATGGAAAGCTGGACTGGGAAGGGACAGACCCCTGTGTTTAGCTGTGCTGTGTTAGAAATGTCACCCAATTCTAGGTTTCAGTTTTCTCATTTACAAATTCATTGGAGGAACTGAATTAAACAACTTCTAAGATTCTTTCCACCTTTGAAATTTATGACCTCTGGCAAGCTGATTAAATGTTCTGAATGCTAGGCTCCTCATCCTGAAGGTCACATAAGGAAATGATGGTTCAAGGGCTGCTCGAGCCCTTGTAATCCCAGTGAAGAGACCAAGATGGCTGCCCATGAAGCCGAAGCACACATTTGGCATATACATACTTTCTCATTGTAAAAAATGTAACTTAGTTCACTTTTTTAGAGATCATCTTAGTCCATTTCCTACTGCTATAAGAGAAGGCCACAGACTGAGTAATTTATAAAGAAAAGAAGTATATTTGGCTCATGATTCTGGAGGCTGGGAAGTCCAAGAGCATGGCACCAGCACCTGGTGAGGGCTTCCATGCATCATCCCAAGGCAGAAGATATCGTATGATGAGTGAGTGCACAAGACAGAGAGGAAATGGGGGCAAAACTTATCCTTTTATCAGGAGTTATCCTGAGATAACTAACCCCCTCATCTAATAACAGCATTAGCCCATTCATGACCTAATCACCTCTTAAATTCCCCACCTTCCAATACCATTACATTGGCAATTAAATATCAACATGAGTTTTGGAGGGAACATTCAAACCATAGCAGAGATAAAAGCACTCCTTAGTCTGTGAGGATTATAAAGGGGCAAAGGAGAGGGAATAAATTCAACAATTCAACACCCTGTGTACACCAATCTGAGAGATACAAAAAATACCTCCTATGCAAGCAACAAACACTTAAAAGCCAATAGTTATGGTACACAAATGACTGATAAGCTAAACTGTATTAATAGTGTAAACTGTTTCACATTATACCTCATTATAACTCTTTCAGGTAGATTCCATTGTGGTTGATTACAAATAGGCACTTGGCATTACCACTTTGATAATTGGATGCCTGGTGTGCATACTAAAAATGTTTCACCCTCCCCCGGCCTCATTCTTCTTTTACAGTAATAAATTTCTTTCCTCATCTGCGAGCTGACAAAATACAGCGAGCTTTCTGGCTCATATGTACCACACACTAGTTACACACAGCTGCTTACAAAAATGCAGACCTTTGCTGCATAGAACAGTATTTTAGCTGGTACTTGGGAGTTGTAGATAAGTAATTACCTTTACATTCTGATTTTAAATTTGGGTTACGTAAGAAGGTTGATTTATTCTTCATTACTTTTTCATAAACCAATACTAAATATACAGCTAATCTGAAAGAAAGTTACAGATAGTGTTTTACTGAGTCCACTGAATTCTTTAGTGTCCCATGAGTAACACTGTGCATGTCTAAGAGGTCACAGCACAGGTATAAAATAGTGTAGGCATACACATTTCTTAATCTTTACCAACAGAGATCACCAAAATGAGACTTGTTTGAGAGGGACAGATGCCTCAAGTCTGAAAGGTATGCCTGTAATACAAATGAAATAGGCAGATGGGGGGAGAAAAAAGCTCTTTGCCTTACTGGAGAGAGAGGAGCCATCCCAGGGGCTCGCCTGCAAGGGAAGTCTGTGGCTCTAGCTGCATTTCAATGCAGTGCTTAGTTTATTCACCAGGGGTCATCAAAGGTCTGGATTTTCTTTGTCTACTTGTTGACTCTTACGTGTACACTGTACACTCAAAAACCACTGAATTCTTTAGAGTTGTGCATCGGGAGATGTGGCTTGCTATTCCTTCTCTCCACCATGCCAGGCCCACCCCCACTACTTAGCGTCAAACTATTACTCTTTATAGATTTCTACCAACACATTGCGGCAAGCAAATCTGTTAGATGCATCATGGAAATGCCTTTTCTAAATAAACCAACTTATTAAAAAAGGGAGAAAGAGGCAACACGGTATCTAATTAGTTTTTTTTAAATAATCATTTTTTCAAAGTTAGAAAATGGAAGGCTTCTCAAACTATTGTTTTTAGATTCAAGAACCAAATTGCATGCTTGGAAAGCAAGTGGGTCACGATTCACTCTTGTCAGAATCCACTCAGTAACTGGGTTCCTGGAGGACCAGATCAGGTCAGCAGAGGAAGGAGTTAACATTATTCTGGGAGGCATTTTTGGCCCTGCTGAACAAATAAATAATGAAAGTTTTCAATGAAGATTTTGGCACTGGCATGAAGGATAAGGATCTCATAAGTCTTGGTGATCCTGATAATGTCTGGATTGAATATCTCCTTTTGAGCAGTTCAAAGAACCTATCTCAGTTTTTCTGCGAAGTACCCTTAAATACCTTTAGTATGAAGCTATTGTAGGTATTTTGACTCTTCTTACCTGTACTGTCTGAATAAACCAAATTGTATCTTCTGAAAGCTTAAGAGTGAGACTTGCGTTAGCCACAATGATGGGAGGATTCACTTATAGGTCCCCGCTCCCCCAGGGCTGCGTAGCCTCTGTTTAAGAGTCAGCACTGGTTCCACATACCCTTCCTCCTCCCCAAAGTAAGCAGAAAAACAGCCTTGTTATTCGGGTGGAGGCCTTTGCTCCATATTCCTTTTAGACTTTATTTTAAAGTGCACTGTTAGTGCCTAAAAGTCACCTGGCTGTAGAATGTGAGAACTGGAAATGGCCTCAAATCTAATTCAATCCTCTTACCTCACATTTGGAAACTGAGCCCCAGAGAAGGTAAGTACTGCTTCAAGTCAGTCGCTGACAAAAAATGGATCTATTCACTTTATTCTGCTGCTGTCTGCCTCTTTCCAAATAAAATGTGGAGAAAACATCCAATACAAAATATATAAGGTAATACTGTAGGAAAAAAGCAAGTAAGACCATGGAACAAAGAGGGCGTCAACTATGACAGATGGCACAGTTGATATGTTTAGCTCTGGACACTCTGAGAGAACACAGGGCACATGGTAGCACTTAGGACTCCGGACTCCTAAGATTACTGGTCATTTTCCTATAAGCTTGTCAGTGATGCTATAAAAATATTATGGGACACATGGGGACCACAGTTGCATCAACAAAAGAAGAGCGTTTACTAAAGCTCATTATTAAGAGAGGGATTGTGAGAGCTGATAGAAAACGGGGGAATGGTTAGGCAAAGCCCTCTGAGAATCCAGAAGCCTTTGGAAATCTCCACTCCACACCATTCTGGAACAAACGTTTTAGCAAAATGTCCAACAGTGCAGGACCCGATTTTTTTAAGTTAAAAAACCACTACCTATGACCGTTAACCTCCTGGCATAATATGTGTTTTATAATCATGAAAATAAAGGGGAAGGAGAAGCCCAAGGCAAGGTCAGTTGCTTTTCATTTACTCTTGGCATAAAATCTTTCTTAAAAGATGAACTAGAAAATCCTTAAGAAGCAGGACTTGACCACTGACCCTAGTCTGTTTTATGTGAAATCACATAACCCAACATCAACTCCTGCAAAGGCACTACTTTTTCAAATCTTCAAACTAAATAGCTGGGACAGTTATTTCAAAGTGACATTTACATTGTCAGTGGGGAACTGAATAGCTGAAGGGTAGGATAGTGATCAAGAGAAGATTTAATCCCAGGACCAAGGGAAGGCAAATATCTGTGAAAGAGATAAGAGAGTCTGGAGCTGCCCATAGCTTCTTATATTTAGATGATTGGGAAACACTGCAACTTGCAAAAGAATTTACTACTTGGGAGGTGTGTGCGTGTGTGTGTGTGTGTGTGTGTGTGTGTGTGTGTGTGTGTGTTTTCAGGAGAAACTATTGATTCGATCCAATATTTCTTATTTGTTTCTCCATTTCTCATTCCTCTGATGGATGGTTGATTTTTCTCATGCTCAGATGTATCAGTTTTTGCTCCACTCTCCCCATATTCAGGAAATTATCAGTTAATAAAGATTTTATTCAGTCCAACAAGTCACAGATCCTGCGGGGAATGTGATCTAATTTTCAAAGCCATATGTCTTACCGCATTTTAGTTGTGGGGATTTAAAGACTTTGGAATATATTTCAAAATTCTACTCTCTCTACCAAGATGTTGTGAATTTGCTTGTTTGTTTTTGTTTTGGAGGGTATTTCTATGCATCCTATTTGAAAGATTAAACATTTTTAAGGGGATTTAAGGAAAGATGAGGAAAATCTGCAAGTTTTATGAAAAGAAGAGAAGGATGCAGAGGGCACAGATTGTAGCTATTAACTATAAAAAGTATAATTATAGCAGATGATGTCCCTCTGTTTCCCGTGGTCCCCAAACCCTGGGGTGTGGACTGGTATCGGTCTGCAGCCTGTTGGGAACCAGGCCGTATAGCAGGAGGTGAGCTGCCATGAGTGAGCTAAGCTTCATCTGTATTTACAGCAGCTCCCCATGGCTCGTATCAACGCATCACTGCATAAGCTCCATCTCCTGTCAGATGAGCAGCAGCATTAGATTTTCATATGAGCACAAACCCTACTGTTAACTGTGCATGAGAGGGCTCTAGGTTGTGTGCTTCTTATGAGAATCTAATGCCTGATGATCTGAGGTGGAGCTGAGGCAGTGATGCTAGTGCTGGGGAGTGGCTGCAAATGCAGATTATCATTAGCAGAGAGGTTTGACTGCACAGTAAATGTAATGCACTTGAATCATCCTGAAACCATTCATCCTCCCCAATCCAGGGAAAAAATTTCTTTCATGAAACCAGTAGCCAGTGCCAAAAAGATTGGGGACCACTACTGTAAGACACAGAATAATGAAATGGTTTTTTGCAAAGACTGTTGACAATATAGAATGTGTCAATGAGCAATTAAGAGGTCTAGGAACTACCTGAAAAGAAGAATAATTGAAAGAACTGGGGACGTTTAGCCTAAAGCCGAGAAGGTGTTAAGGCAACATATTAGCTTTCTTAAATAACCACAAAGGCTATTAAGAGAAAGTTCAGCTCTCTAGAACTATAACCCAGTGGGTGGAAGATTTGAATAGGCAGGTGCAAAATCAACACAGGGAAGTCCTTCCCTTCAATGGAATGGACTGCCTTATACCTTTAATACTTTCTTACCAAAGTGTTTTAGCAGAGGCTGATGACCATGTTACAGAGATATTGTAGGAGGATTCCTGAAAAGGACAGATATTGCATTAGATTATCACAAAGCCCTTTCTACTCAAACAGTGTGGACTCAACACAACAAAGTGAGATGTAAATAATCTACAAAAGCAACCTACTGAGTACATTTATACTCAGAGCTGAATCACATATGAATCAACCAAATATGACTGCCTTGCTTTTTGTGATTCTACCTAAAATCGAACCGGAGACTCTTTCCCTCCCTCCCCATCCCCACACATTGCTGCTGTACTTCCCCATCCTCGAAGTCCAAGGCAATGAATAAAAATACACTTCAAAAATCAATAATAGATTTTTAGCAAAATATAAAGGGCATATTAGAATTATGCTGTATACACCAGAAAACCTCCAAATAACAGTAGTTTTACTGGGATAATTATTTGTTTGTCTTTCATATAACAAAATCCAAAAGTAGGAACTTAGAGACTGATATGGGAACTCCATGGTGATGTCACGGATGCAGATGTTCACCTTTCTTTGCACCATTCCAGTATGTGGTTTTTCACCTCAGGGTCCAAGATGGCTGCTGGGGCTCCTGCGTACATCTCAGACAGCAGGAAAGAGGAAGGAAGAAAAAAGGCATACTTCCCCCCTTTGAACTCTCACAAAACACTTTTACTACATTTAATCAGCCAGATATAGATTCAAAGAAGGCTAGAAAATGTAGCTATTTAGCTGGGCACTGGCCCAGCTAAAAACTCAGGTATCTGTTATTATGGAGAAAAAAAGACTAGATATTTAGAGGAAACTGGCAGTTTCTCCTGAGCAGAGTTTAGGTAGTATACAAAACAACATAATGTTGTTGTCTTGATTTGTTTCCCTCAATATTTTAAAGTGAATCTATTAATACTTAAAGCAGAAACCAAGCTTTTATAGTAAATGGTAAAGGAAAAGTTGTGAGTGGAATTTTACCTTGAAAAATGATACCAGAATTGTGAAAGTACATTTATTTTATTTTATATTTAACATTATTTAAGTTATAATATCAATTATTCATTAGGTTTTTTCCCAAGAATGAGTTGAGTGCTGATTATTTAATTTGATATCATTTTAATGAGAAAATAATGTGATTTAACAATAGGACATTCTTTGATTTTATTTCATGATCATGGAGAGAATCTTTGTGTGAAAATATGCACCACTTTTACCAAGGGCCCCTCTTAGGCCTTTGATATCCAAATCATTCTTTTAAAGAGCCAATGCTAGCATCGAAATTCCAGATGTTTTACTTCAAAATTGTCATTGGTCTTCTTCTTCCAGACTCTCATTTGTCAGGGGCTTTGAGTGTGATATGATTAATTTGCCAATAGCACTTTCATTAACTTCATGAAATCTACCATTTGTGAGATTTGTAACCTCAATTTACAATCGTGTTTTACTACCAGATGTTCACAACTTACTATATGGTAAAGACTCATCTACAATTATTATGATAGATGTGTAGGAAGAGATACTACTATTTAACAAAGAGGGATGTTTAAACAGGTACTAATATTATAATTGGACAGTTCATTGGTACATAGTTTTGTTTTAGGAAGACTTGTTTCCATAACAATCTAACGAGCACAGGATTTTAGATAACAAAGTTTTAGATCATGAAGACTTTCTATTTTTCTTTCTTTTTTTTTTTTTTGGTCTTATATGTTGTATATAAGTTAGGAAGTCAGAAAAAAGAAATAGAAATGGGATTTGTATGTTGAGCACCTATCAGGTGCTATGTTAGAAGCATTTTGCATACTAGTTCATATAATCCTCACAGCAAGTCCATAAAGTGTTAATTTCCATTTATAAGTCAGAAAACTTGGACAATCTAAGTAATCTACAAGTAAAGATGGCATTGTACAGCTCTCATCTGAGTCCAGGACTGTCTGCTTCCAAGGCCTGTGTTCTTTTCCCTTGAAATATGTTATGTTCCAGGTTTTCATCAATATGTTTTTATGGATTATCATCATTAATGGAAAGGAAAGGCAGGATAGAATATTTCTTTCTGGTCAGCTAAACATTTATCAGGCTTGAAACTTCCTGAAAGGCAGAAGGCCTTTACATCTTTATGTGTTTCTCAGCACCCACACAGATAAATGAGCATGCTTTCAGCTACAAGTAATTGAAACTCTTGACTCAATGGACTTTTAAACCAGTGATTATCAACGTGTGACCCGGCACCAGCAACATCAGCATCACCTGGGACCTTGTGAGAAATGCAGATTCTCCATATCCACCCTGGATACACTGAATCAGAAACTCTGGGGGCGGAGCCCAGTAATCTGTATTTTAACCAGCCTTCCAAGCAATTCTGGTGAGTGCTAAACTTTGAAAACCACTGTTGTAGACAATAAGGAAATTCATTTTCTCACTAAACAGGAAGTACAAAGACAGGCTTTCCCTGGGTACAGCAGGATCATGGCTAAATTCTGCTTCTCCGTGACTCTTACTTCTGTCCTTCCCCACATCTTGGCTTTTCCTCAGGCAGACAACCCTCATGACCACAACACCCAGAGGCAGAAAATGAGCCACTCTTTGTTGTGTTTTTCAAGGAGTGGAGACACCTTTCCCAGAAGTCCTCCGAAGGGGCCTGCTCTCAAGTCTCAAAGGCCAGAATCCTATCACCTGATCATGTCTTTAGCCAATTACTAAGTTGAATGGGACCAACACAACTGGCTGAAACCAATCAAGACCCACTATCTGCCAAGCGGCCATACCAAGGAGGAAGCATAACTGAGTGTGATACGATTACCAATGAACGGTCCAATTATAATATTAGTACCCATTTAAACATCCCTCCTTGTTAAAAAGTAGTATCTATTTCTACACATCTATCATATTAATCATAGATGAGTCTCTACCAGATAGTAAGTTGTGAACATCTGGTAGTAAAACACGATTGTAAATTGAGGTTACAAATCTCACAAATGGTAGAAGATTTCATGAAGTTAATGAAAGCGCTCTTGGAAAATTAGTCACATCACACTCAAAGTGAAGTTCTCATTGAAAGAAGAAAGCAGAGCAAGGAGGTAGTACAGGAGAATGGATATTTCATAGGCTACTAAAGAGTGTCAGCTCCAAACATGAACATGGTTGACTGACACTGCCCCAAAATCTTTCCTCTATGAGGACTTCAACTTGAAATCTGTAAATTTGTGTCAATAATCTGATCATTCTGCTTTGCTAACCTTTTAAAATTTCAGGGCAAAGGCAGCAACCTAGAGATCACAACATTTTTAAGTTCTGGTGATTATGGTCTGACATTTAAAATCAGTTAGGCATAATAATATACTAAGGAACCTTTAGCAGCACCCTTTAAAGATCTGTTTCATCTATTTTAGCAAAATGTTCTATATTTTTGTACTAGAGCTCTCTGAGATAATTATAATTAAAAGGACACAAAACTATGACTGAAAATATATATTTTCCTTCTACAGCCTTTGTGCTTCTTCAAATGACAGGTGTTTCTTAAGAAAGAAAATTCTATTCATTGCTGTCTTTGCTATCTTCTCTGTGGCAAAGAAAAAAATGATTTTAAATAATGACTTTTTAAAAGAGAGAAAATCTGAAATGATGAACAGATCGCTTTGATCACTGCTTTGCTGAACAACTCAGACAGTTGTTTGGAGACAGGTAGGAATACAGCAAACATTTAATTTTTGCTTGATTCACACATGAAAGCATAAGTTGGGAAGATTAGTAATTACCAAATCCTCTACTCAATCAGACCCCAATGCTGCATAGCTCTGCAATTGTTTAGCTGTAATCTGAATTGATCTCAGCAGATGTAGTAAACTGTAGTTCATACCCATAGCAGCCTGAAAACTATTCACGCAGCCTGCATTTCATTGTTGCTCAACACTGCAGGGCTCCTCAGCCCTCCCATTTCTTGAGTTTTTCAATTACGTGCTTGCCTCATTGATATTCTACATCTGATCAAATACCAAAAAATGTGGATTAGTCACATTCCTACATAAATTTAAACATTATGTAACAAGTGTCCCAGCAGTTTGAGAACAAACCTCAACGTGGCCTGTTGGAAAGAGCCCTGGGCTGGAAGGCAGACACCCTCTCTGGCTTTTAACCCAAACTCTGCTACGGATCTGCCCGGTAATTTGGGGTAATTCACTTTACACCTCTGGGCCTTAGATTTCGGTGGCCAAAATTAGGAGATTGGCACTCGTCTTTAAATTCCCTGCCATACTACTGTCCTGATCAGAGAAAGATCAGAGGAGAGGCAGCTCCAGCACAGGGTGAAAAACCCTCAGTTTCACATCTCAGCTCAGCTACTTATTAACTGTGTGACCTTGGGCAAATTATTTAAAATCTCTGAGAGTGTTTTCTCATGGGTAGAATAGAGATAATATCAACCTCCCTCTTAGGCTGTTATGAGATTTTGAGAAAAATACATTGATAGTAGCTAGCATTGTTAATGCTGTCCTCGTAACTATAATAATTTAAATGGAGGGGAAGAATTCCACCCTACTTTTCCCCCTTTTCTTCCCTCCTAAAATTCTTGGGGCAAAAGAAGAAAAAAGAAAAAAAGTTAAAAGATAGTGTCAATATCTCCTGTCTCTACTTTTCTGTCACTTACTTATTCATGAACTCCTTACTGTCAAGATGACAGCTGACAACATTTTTCTACCCTGCACTTGTCCAGTGGTTCTCAAGCTTAAATGTGTTCAGAGTTACCTGCAGGGCTGTTAGAACACGGATTGCTCAGAGCTGACACAGCAGGTCTGGGAACCCAGATTTCTTACACAGACGCGGGTGCTGCTGCTGGTCTCCCCACTCTGAGAACCACAGAACTGGCCCACATCAGGCTGATCAGCAGAATTTCTTTGAGAAGTTTACAAAAGAATACAAGTTTCTAGACCTCCCCCTTGGAGGTTCTGATTTAGTAAGGCTGGCTGGTCCTAGGACTCTCTAGTTTTAAAGCTCTCCAGGTGATTCTCATTTAGCAGGTTTGGGAAAACCTGCTCTAACCATTCCCAGTTTCAATGGTGAAACAAGGAACCATTCCTTGTTCCCAAAGCCTCTGGGTGGTTTTGTTGATGCCACAATTTCCTTTTGTGATTTTTAATGCTCCTGGGCCTCTCCTCGAATTTCACTGTCAAATATCATCATTCAGAATCACCTCAATTTTCTTGATTTCTAGATTAATGTCATTTCTCCTTGTTTTGATCCCTGCTATTAACAGAAGCTGGAAATCCTAATGCCTTCTAATATTGTGTTTTTGCCTCTCAAAACATGTACCTCCTATGTCTTTTATTTGTGTTGTTTATTCTTCCTCGCTTCAGCTCCTCTCCCCTATACAGCTAATAAGGTCCTTCAGGGCAAAGACTGTGCCCTATTCGAAGAATGCCCTAGCATAAAAACTTGCAAATTATAGGTGATCAAAACAAAGATGTCGAACTAAATTTAATCACACAAGAAAGCTGGTCACCGCCACCTCTGCCACCAATTTTCATAAACCTATGTTTTCTCCCAAATGTTTCAGTAGTGACTGCTAACATTTATGAAGCTAACTTTATGGGCTTTCTGAGTGTGAGGCACTATTCCAAGCACGTAGTCTGTATCAACTGGTATAATTCATTTAATTAGGTCCAGGCATCTTGCAATCAAGTCATTTCCCGCCCCCCCAAACCACTCCAGCAGCCACAACCATCCCTAGCAGGTAAGCAAAAATGAAGAGACCAGATGACAAGTAAATGAGGAAAAGCCAGAAGTCATAGCTGGACAAAGAAGCTACATCCCTGTTCTATGAGTCAGCAAATCCTAACCTCTGCAGTGCTGACCCTGCAGCCCTTACTATAGTCCCTTAACACAGCCTGAAAAGATTGCTATACTGATGGAAACAGGCCTGTTCTTCTTTTTTGTAAAATAGACTTTATTTTTTTGGAGCAATTTTAGGTTCACAGCAAAATTGAGAGGAAGGTACAGAGATTTCCCATATATCCCCCTTCCCCTACAAATGCACAGCCTCCCCAGTTACCATAATCCCCCACCAGAGTGGTGCATTTGTTACAATCAATGAACCTACATGGACACATCATTCTCCCCCAGAGTCCATGGCGCACATTAGGGATCACTCTCTGTGTTGTACATTCTGTGGGTTTGGGCAAATGCATAATGACATGTATCCACCGTTAGAGTATCATACCCAGTAGTCTCACCGCCCTCAACGTCCTCTGTGCTCTGCTTATTCATCCCTTCTTCCCCCAACCTTCATGTTTGCGTAAAATGTGAGCATGGGGGCAAAATCCTAAACCAAGTACAAGAAAATATGGGTCGATACCACTAATTACAACACGTGTGAGTCACTTAACCTCTGTGAACCTATTTCCTTACTGGCAAAAAATTAAAATAATAGTATCTCTCACTGTGATGATCCAATGAGACAGTGTATCTTGAAAGAGAGCCATTTTAGAAACCACACAAAATTCAAAGAATTCAGCATGTGCAACACCGTTAGGGGTGGTTACAATGATTTTTGGCGCCTAAGATCTGGGGAGCATTCAGTTGGTAGGGATCAGAGATGCTATACATCCTGCAATGGGCAGGCAGTCCTGTACAATGATGAATTGTCCTGCCTCAAGTAAATTTTCTAAAGTCAAAGACTTTTCAATTTGAGAAGCCAGACGTTTCTGTAAGTGAAACACTTGTTTATAATAATCCAAGTGTAGATCCTTACTTGATTTAATATATAAATACCAAGTAGTTTTGCATGGTTGTGATATGCATTGAATTTTCCAGATGAAAATTGCCATGTGTATTGAAGAAATATGGAATTTAGTTTTGTTCTTTTGTTCTAGAACTTTTCCAAGGGTTACTTGTCATTTTGTAATTTATGTCATTGATGTATCTTGTGGTACCTGAGTCACAAATGCAACACGTCCATTTCAGTTTGTGTTCGGAACTGTAGTATCCACAGTGATTTATATACTTATATAAGTGTATGTACACATATATTCGTGTCTATACACATGTATGCATATATACACACACATAAATGAATGCATATATGTATTTACATTACCCTTATTTGAAAAATGGTTTAAATGGAATGATACTAGTTGAATATTAACAATTTCATACTTATGAACTTTGGGTATATATGAGCATTTGACTAGTTCATTATTCTCTTTAGCATGGTTGTACCTATGTATACGCATATTGACATACACAGTATTACTGTAGTAATTATATAAATTACTGTATAAATTACTTTTCTTTCCATTGCCCTTTATAGTGCAGTTAAAGCATTATACTAATGTTTTTGAAATTATGCTTGTAGGTAAGCTATTTTATTTACGAAGTTAGTTTCAGAATAGTGAAAGGGCCAACACAAAATATGTAGTCTCTAAAGGGAGAGCTGAGACTGAGAAGGTAGAGAACTACTACACTACAGAGATGTGAATAATTGCTATTTGTCCTTGGTTTTGCACAGGAGACTGACTGAATGACAATTAGCTAGGGATAAATGTCTCTCTGCTCTTTGTGGTGTCAAGGCTGTTATATTAAGCATCTCCCTACTTGCTTCCTTTGTCCTCTAGTGTGTGCCCATTAGTTATGGTTTGCTGGGGTAATCTATGGACAGATCATAGTCAGTTTTCTGCAAGATAAGTGAGCCATGGGTGTGAGAGGTAATCCTAAGGAACAATGGCTGCTGGCACAACTGGACCCTTAATTTGCTATCCACATGTGCATTTGCGCCTGGGGGCTTAATAAGAATGCTGCAGTGTCTTTCTCAGCATCTCTGCTAAGTGCCAATTACAGCATTATTCTAATGTGGTTATATCCTGGGCTGTGTTTAAAATATTATTCTACTTTTAACCACTTACTGAGGAAGCTTTTTCCATCAAATGTGTCAATAAGTATGTTGAAATGTGTCTGAACATTTGAAGAGACCAAAGGGGACTTAAGCCAAAAGTCAAGAATGAGACTCATTTCCTTACCCTTACCCCATGCACTAGGCACTTCTACAAATGATACCTTATTTATTCTTAACAGTCATTTTATGAACTGACTCATCACCACTATTTACAATTGAGGATACAGAAATGAAGAGTAAGGGGCACATTGGAAGCTTGTAGGTAAGTGCAAAATTTGGGACTCAAACCCCTGTCACCTGATTGTAAAGCCAATCCTCTCTCCAAGATATTTCCATGCTTTCTGTCCTCCACATACACAAATCTGTTTGTTTATCCAAATAGTCTTTGAGCCCCTATTGTGGGAAGGGCACAGCAATGGATATGACCTTGACTTTGCCTTTTGAGAAACTCATAGGACTATATACACTTACATATGTATATATACACATACATATATTAATATCTATACATGTATGTATTTATATACATACATGAATACATGCACATATGTATTTCCATTAACAATTATTTTTAAAATGTGAAAAATAGTTTAAATAGAATGATACTAGTTGAACATTGTCATAATTTCAAACTTATAAATTTTAGATATATACAAACATTTGATACATGCTTCTTTATTCTCTTTAGTATAGTTATACCTACACATATACATATTGTAAATCACTTTTATAACCAGCAGCCGGCTGAGAGATAATAAGAGAATATTGGGACCAAGGGTACCACAGAACTACAAAAGAGCAGAGAGACCGCAAGGATGGCTGCCATTGGTTCTTTCTTCCCCATCTGGGCATGCCACCTTTTCCATCAAAAGGTGAAGTTCATCTTCCTTCTCCTTGAATCTAGGCTGCCCCTGTGACTTGTTTTGGCCCATAGGATTCAGTGGAAGTGCCATCATGTCAGTTCAGTACCTAGGCCTTGAGAGATCTGAGAGCTTCTAATTCTACTCTCTTAGAGCCCTGAGCTACTCTGAAAAGAAGTTCAATTGCCCCTACAGAAAGTGATACTTTGTCATCCTCCAGATATCCCAGCTTCTCCAGCTCAGGCACCAGACGAGGGATGAAGCTGTCTTGGATCCTCCAACCCCAGTGCAGCTGCCCCCAGCTAAAACCACGGGAGCAGAGATGAGCTATCCCTGCTGAGGTCTGCTTAAATCCTGACACACAGAATAATGAGCAAGAAAATGTTTTGCTTTAAGCCATTAATTTGGGGATGGTTTGTTCTATGGCGATAGACATCAGAGATAAAATCACCATGGGAATGCCTAGAAGAGAGAGAGGCTATTTGGGGTCATTTGAGAGGGATTCAGAGAAGTAGAATTTGAGCTGAACCTCGAAGGGATGAGTGGACCCTGAGGAAAAAGTTTCCATAATCCTCCCCTCTCCGCTTCACCCCACAGGGAACATCTGTGCTATCTTAGAAGCAAAACACAACAGATGACAGTTTATCAGAAATACAAGAAAAAGGCTCAATGGCCAGAATTTTTGCCTTGGAGGTGAGGAAGGATGACTCCGTTCTGCATCAATCTGAAAGAGACCACTGAGGAGCAAAAGGCCTTATTCCATCCAAGTGTTCAAAGACAGTCCTGCTGTTCCCCACGCCCCAGCTCGGTGCTCATTTGCCAGCTTTCCTCTGTAGGAAGGTCTGGCCCCTATTTCTCTTCAAAGGTCCCCCTCAACCACACCAAATTCCTTTATTAGCAACCATAAAAACATGCTAAGATTTCCCCTCTAGTCTCTTAATTTTTGTGACTTCTAAAGGAAGCACTTTCCAGTGTCTTTTCCCCAGCAGGTACTCTTGAAACTGGTATGGAATTATTAATATATGGTACTCAGTGTGCAATTAATGTGTTACAGAGAAAAAAATTTTTTTTTGCAAAGGAAGCAATACAAGCCAATGACTTTTGCTAAATTTCTTCTCACAATTTCTAATGAGTCAACCTGTGCTAAGAAGAAGAAATTAGTCAGAGAAGAATGTATCCTATTATACAGTTCCACTTTTGCAGGGATGAGTCAGACATTCCCTTGTTTTGGTGCTCTGAGCACCTGGCTAAGATGATTAGGGTGAAGGGGAAAAGAGAATCTTTTTCTTGAAAACTTAAAAGGAAACATTAGCGGAGAACCTTTCAGAGTTCAAATGAGAATAAAATAAACCATAGCCAGACTTTGGTTCTAATACTATGAGCGAATGAATGAGATTGTTTTCCCCTACCTGGTAAATCATCTCAACTTCTAATTGGTCTGGGCAAAGCTGCTGCTCCACTACACAAGGCAAGATAAACATTCAGCATGGAGCTGTCATAGCAGACCTGACCACATAAACCATTGTTTTTACCAGTCTACTCCCCACGTGTTTTGTTTGAGAACCTTTTCTGTGCAAAGCACTGAACTAGGGTAAGGGAACCCAAGGTGAGCAAAAGTCCGCCTGCCTTCCAAAGGATTGATATGTCAGTGGAGGAGAAAAACCTGCAGGTAATGCAATAAGGGGAGTGCTGGGGGCTGGAGGTGGCATGAGTTTGTGCAATGCAGTCTGAAGATGGAATATGCCAGCCTCGAAATACTTCCAAATTGAAATGACACATTTTTTGTTGGAGATACCTTTAAACCCCACTCGAAGAGTGCAATTGAGGGCCAGAAAAAAAGAATACAAGCTCCTTTCTTATATTTGGACAACCACATCTATGCCAAGTATATTCCCAGAACCAAAAACGGGAACCCACTATCTAACATATTCTTACAAGGCAGACTCTTAGAAGCATGAGACTGTCCAAGGGTTGCAGTAGCCACAGCACATGAGGCTGGAGAACACGTTCACTCCAAGGCTAAGTTCAGGACCCTTGCCAATCTGCGTGCCACTGCACATAGTTGAAAATGCTTTTAATGAGTCCCACCTCTCCAGTAATTAATAATATTAGGGCAAGGATGACAGTGTGTTTGAATGGTGCTCTCTTTTTAAAAAAAAAAAATCTTAATTATTTTAAAAAAATGTATTAGGAACTGGAAGGGGAAACATATGGGAGGGCACAGAAGTGGTAAGCAATTATTTTTAAGTTGGATATATTCAAGCCTCACTTTGGCTAGGACCCAACCAGTAAATATCACTGTGGGAACGCTAACATGGAAACTGGTTTCATCTTTGTTTATTTTGTATTTAATAAACATTTATGGGGAAGCTGTACGCAGGGTATTGTGCCTCCTACAGACCTGCTCATCCATCTGCCTGGTCAACCTTTCCACAGAGATGGAGTGCCAGGACTGCAAGCGCAGCGAACGAAACTCATCTGGCCCCCAAACCTGTTCCTCCGCCTGTGCTTCTTATCTCGGTAGATGACATCACCATCCTGCCAAATATTCAGGCCCCCACCCTTGGAATCAGCTTAAGCCTTCTCCTCTCTTGCAGATCCCATCAATGGTCAAATCCAATCATTTCCTATTCATCCTCGTCTTTCTATTTAATCTTTCTAGTAGTTTCTTGCCCAATGTGCTTAATCGCCCCCTAAGTGATCTCCCCATTGTAAAGGGGCAACTGTTGTTTTTTGCTACTAATCACCGAAGTATATACCTATGGTAAACCAGTAGAAGTTTAGTTGTTCAGGAGAGAAACTCTTTCTGCTCTCCTGGATTCAAAGGTGAAAGGGTGCAAGACCCAGAGCTTCTAGAGGGGTTTTAAGACCATGACGTGAGAGAGGCCCCACTGAAAACGGAGCCGGCACAGAGAAAGTGCTCTTGGGCCTAATCCCCTGGCAGGGACCCAAATATAGTAGGATACCCACTTTTTTCTTTTCCACTTCCAAGCTAATCCGTGTATCATAGCATATTATTATCCTGTCAGAAAGTTCTAGGCCGCTCCTCTGATTAAAACCTCTAGTGACTCCCTATCAGGTAAAGAATAAATTCCAAACTTTTTAACATCACATAAAATCCCTTTATGATCTGAGCTTAATCTAATTTTCTTCCACTTCCTGATTTTTTAAAAAGATATTTTAAATATTTCTTACTAACAGCAAGTCCTCCAAATAGGCTCTCTGCTCTCATGCTTCTATAGTTTTTTTCCTCCAGGCTTTTACAACTATTTAGAATGTCCTTTCTCCCATATTTCTGTCTGCTGAACTCCTGGTCAAACGGTGAAGCCCATTTCACGGCCGTTACTAGTATAAAGCCTTCTTTGCTCCAACTCCTTGTTTCCAGGCTTAATTAATTGCTTCTTTCTTTCTTTGCACATGAAACCATTATAACGCGTACCATGTTGAGTTTATTGGTACCCAAACTTTGTTGTTTGTGAACCCACCTTTCTCCCTATACTATGAGTCTTTCGAGGGGATAAGCCATGTCTCTTATCTTTTCACACCCCAAAGTCCTCCGAATTTTGTTGAATTAATAAATCAACGAATGAATAAGTAAATAATCCTATTTTCCTTCCAATATATCAGCATTCTGATCTTTAGCAACACCTGATCCTAGACATTCTTTTGCTTTTACCGTAACAACAATAGTGAACACATATATAGTACTCATTATATGCCAGGCACTCTCTAAATGCTTTAGGTTAATTAAATCATTTAATCTTCATGATAACGCTATGAGATTGGGCATTATTACTTAATATTGTCCAATTTGACAGATGTTAAGAAATGAAGCACAGAGAGGTTAAGTAACTTTCCCATGGTCACACAGCTAAGCAATAAGCTGGGACTTTAACTGAAACAGACTAAATCCAAAGTCAGCACTCCTACTATACTGCCCTACTGCTCATGATACTGTGAGAAAAAGGTTCTGGCTCACTTTCGTGCCATGCAAAACAGACAGTTACAAATGTGTGCACCATTCGATAATGCCATTTTAAAAAATCCAACAAGTCCCATTGTTGGTCAGGATGTACAATCACAGGAACACTCACTTGCTGCTAGTGGCAGTGTAAATCGGAACAACTACTTTGGAAAACTCTTTGGCATTATGTAGTAAGTTTGAAGATAACATAATACCTAGGATTCATCAATTCCATTCTCTCCAATAGCTACTCTAGATAAATCTGTGTCCGTGTTCATCAGTGTAAAATGTATGACTGTTCATGCCAGCCTTGTTTGTAACAGCCCAAACGTCCCAAATGGGCTTCAGTGGTAGAATAGATGAACCTATCATGCGAGATCCACACAACAGAACACTACTTAACAATGAAAATAAATGAACTACGAGTTCACCAAACCACAGGGATAAAATTCACAAATAAAAGGCTGAGTGAAAAAAGCCAGATACAAATGAATACATAATGCCTGATTTCATTTATAGAAATTCAAAAACTGGCAAAACTAAACTACACTGTTTATGGATTCATATTTGTTTGGTAAAATTAAAAATTAGCAAGAGAGTGATTATTACAGAAGTGAGACTAATGGTTCCCCTGGGGAAGGAGAAAATTGCAATCTGGAAGGGGTATAATAGGAACTTTGGGGGCTGGCAAAGGACTATTTCTTGACTGGGTGGTGGTTATACATGTGTTCACTTTAAAATAATTGGTTAAACTTTAAAGATAGCACTTCTCTGCACGTCAGTTAGATTTCTCTATAAATAATGAATTTTTTAAAAAGAGAAATGAAAGGGGTGCGCAGAGAGAGCGAGAGAGGAGAGGAATTTGGGACAACATTAAATATCTCTTGTCCTTTTGTCTTGTCACACTCAAGATCCCAAGTCCTAGGAGACAGCATCCTATTGGGTGAGACTATGCCATGTGCCTATAACCGCACCAGGGCTGGGAGAGGGAGGGCTGGGCCACAGTGCGCACCCCCAGAAGGCACATCAAGGAATTGAAAGGAAGTAGGGTTTGGATGCCAGAAGGTCCCAACCCCCAATATCCTGTAGAATATCTAGAACCTTCAGACTTTTTTCTTCACCTATTAAATGGGGAGTAATAGCCCACTCATTATCTAATCTTGGTGAGACAGAAGACCTAAAATTTCTCTGAACATCTGAAAGTTCTGCATAAAACATGGAATCCTTTATTCGTAATAGCAGCCCAGAGAGGCCAGCCAAAGATGTGCTACATTTTATTCTATGGTAAGCCTTCGAGAGGGCTAACCCCATTTCTAGAAACAAGGTTGGGTTGTGGCCAAGTTGGAAGAACACAGTGACTGGAAAATCACTGTGAAAACAAGCAGGAGAATTTTTAAAAACCCGTCTCATTCTCTCTCTCTCTCTCCACAACCCAGGACAATGAGGCCACAGGCTGGTAAGTTTTGGCAACTTTGCTACAGACCAAACCGCAGGAGCACATTGCCTTATGGTGGTGGTTGTTTTGAAAGTTGGAACCTGCTGTAACATTCATTTCAAAAAGCTTTCAGGGCTTTGCTTGTTTTGTTCTCCCTTTCAACAAGAAAATCAGGGCACAACAAAATTCCACAAATTCTTTCATATAAATTATTGACCAGCTTTTAGGGTAACCTTTGTTAGCTACAGTCGTTTGGTACAAATGCACATCCTGGAAGCCAAACAGAAAGAAATCTGCTCCTGTGGTCACAGCTTGGGTACAGGCATCGTCCCCTGGTTAGGGGGGACTGTAACCTTCTCCTTCAGTTTTTTCTATTAAAAGGAAAATGATAACATAGATTCAATAGCCCTCAAATGATGTCAAGACTTGTATGGGACTTTTAAAAAGTCTGTAATTGTTTCACTTTTTCTTTATTTCCTCTTCACTTGTTTTGTTCTCTTGTCTTGGGTAAACTCAGCAATCTGGCTGTAGGAAAGAATTAACACCAAGACAAGGTCATTACCCTATTTAGAAGGAATGTGATGAGGAAGAATATAAAAAGTTGGCAGTTATGAGGCTTATGTTTTTCAGATCGTATCAGAGCATAGATAACAACAATTTTCCAACAAATAATATCCCTCATTGAGCAAATAGGTGCAGTTTAAGCATAGAATAGTGTAACAACCTTTAAATGATGACAAGTGTTATTATAAGAAAATCATAGATGTGTTTCAGTGCTGTGGGTTAGTTAGCATTTAAAATTCTTTATTTGTTTGCTTGTATTATTAAAAAAAGTATGCACACTGAGGAATTTGAAAAATATAGAAAAAGTAAAAAGCACAAATGAGAATAAAAAATCACCATAACCCTGCTACCCAGATAACCAGTTAATATTGTCATATACTTCACCTCCATAATATTTGCTATTTTCTATTTCAAATTCTGGTCATTTACCTTATCCAATATATTTCACCAGAAGTTTCAAAATATGCCTAAATAAAACATTGGAAATAGCCCAAATTTGAGCACATTAATTCATGCCATTATAAAATTCACAGACAGTTATAGAAAGGAAGTCTCTGATCTAGTTCACATTAATAAAAAATCAAACTACAATACTCCCCCTCCTCAATTTCGCATTCTGCTCAGTCTCAGCTAGTGGGTTCTCATTTTAGGCCTAGAAGGATCAGAGCTTTGACTGACAGCGTCCTGAGCTGTCTCTGTCTTCCACTGGAATGGGCAAAGCTCTGCCAGCACCTCCCAATTTTCAAGGCCCCTGGATTCATGTGTTCAGAAAGCGCAGGCCAATTCCCGATCGCCCCAGCAATTAACCAAAACAAATGGCCTACCACCCCAGCATTGCTGTTGTCCGTCTGGATCCCAGCAGATCGTAATGCCACCTGGGCAAAGCGGGGGACAGTTGTTGCAATTATTCCCCCCTCCGTTATATGGTGTGCTTTTTAATCTGGTTAATACAGTTTCTGGAAGCAGAGGGTTTCTGTTTGTTTGTCCTTACAGTATGTATAATTAAATCTATAGATATTTTCCTCTGTGATTTATTCCATCACTTAAGGTTTTTCTTGTTTAATTTTTGTACAAGTTAGAAAATATATATGTCAGGGGTGTTGCTAACCATATTCCAGCCCAGATGTTTCCAATTACTCAGTTCTTCATAACCAACGTGGGGATTCAGCTCCCCACCTCCCTAAGCACTCATCTATCAATCTATCAATCTACCTATCTATCTATCATCTCTATCTCTATCTCTATCTATTTTTACAGTACTTTGAGTTGCTGTTTTAGCCAAACACAATTTCTGAGCTGAAAAATATCTTGAGATATTGCGGGGAGGGGGTGTCCATACTGAGCAGTATGACAGGGACCTAACTTGGATGACACAGATGACACACCTCCTGATGCTCAAATAACTGGTGAGGTTCCACAGGGGCCAACTGCCCCGGCACCTGCTGGAGGACCACCCCCCCTCCCCCGGCTGGGCCCGCTGCTCCGGCAATAGGAGATTCCTCCTCTGTGGTCTGGGCAGTTGGCTGGTGGACACCAGGCTCTCCTAGCCATCTGAATAGTCCCGCACAGTGGCCCTTCTTGTCTTCTCCCATTTGGGGGGGCTGCCTTCCCAGGATCAACTCCAGGAATCTTGGGACCTGTCAGATGACTTTCCTGCTTGCCTCTTCTCGCTCCAGTCCATTTCCCAATTCTCACCTCCCGTGCTGAGCAAAGAAACTGGCTATCTCACTCTCACTGAATCTTGAAACAATCACTAGCAACAGGAAAGCCCTCTCCTTTAGAGTGCCATCTTCATACTGCTCTGGGGGAAAGTATTCGCAGGCTAGCCTGCGGGGAGTGCTGTTCCCTCCCGTCACCTGAAATGGGTTAAAGCCTTCCAGTGTTGCAAATAAGAAAAAAAAAGGAGGAAAACCAAAATGAGTTTGTTTTCACATTAAAATAAGTTGAAAAAAAAAAATAAAACTCACCCATAAAGCGGAGCTGCATTGGGTTCTTCTCTAAAGTCAACATTAAAAGTACTTTAAATCATCCAAAGTAGAGTTTACTTACATCAAACACACTAAAATTCGATATTCATTTTGTAGAATAAATGAAGAAATTAAAGAATAATCTACATGCAGATGTCTAGTCATTCCAGCTATTCTGCCTTGAAAGTAACGATGAAATCATTAGCAACACATTGTGGAAGGAGTAGAGAATTCTGAAGTGTTTCTGCTTTCCTTCAGGGTTCATTCCACTCCGTTTGATACTAAACCTATAACCTTAATCCATGTTAAGAGATGTGTTTGTTGCTCTGAAAGTTAAATGAAATGGGGGAGTGGCAGTTTAGCAGGAGTTAAATTACCAAATAAGTAAATATGTATTTTCAAATATGCGTCTCTCATAGACAGATAATACAGACCCTACTGTAATCCTACTAACAGAATATATAACTACTATTAATATATTGATGGTTTTCTCTCACATTTTATACATACATGCACGTATCTATGTCTATATCTAAATACACATACACACACACAGTTTGTATATCTTGTAATGACCCTCCTGTAGATAAATATTGTCACATTCCCTAATTATTTCTTAGATTCTTTATCTTTGGAATATGTATGCTTTCTTTGTGACATATAAATTTAAATTAAAAATTTTGTAGCCCAACTTCAAAATGTTTAAATTTATGGCATTTTTCTTGGTGCATTGTTCTTTAAAAGTCTTCAAATTCCAAAATAAAATTAATATTAACCTGTACTCTTCTATCAATTTATCATATCATCTTTTTTTCTATTCATGTGTTTAACCCTGCTAAGATTCCTTGTGGTATAAGCTGTGTGGTAGGGAATCAAACTTTTCACCCTAAAATGTTAGCAGGTTTGTCACAATAATCTGTTCTTTCTCCACTATTTGAAATGTCCATCATTATAAATTAAATTCACATTCTATTCTTAGAGGTTTATGGTATTCCAGTAATCTGACTATTTATTCCTATACCAAGATCACATTGTTTTAATTATCAGAGTTTTATAAGACATTTTATTATCTAGAAACTCTATTTGTTTTTCCTGTGTAAATATTTTTTTTCTACATTGTAAGCTTCTTAACAACAGGATCTGTATAATTTAAGTACTATACTTATTGAGCCCATACATGGATCCAACACAACATTAGGCAATAAAAATATCTTTTATATATAAAATATTTTGGTTTTCAAAGTTTTCTTTATATACTTTACTTATGAGTTCTTCACATTCCAATTCCCTTACCAGTATAATACGTGTTAGACTAAATGGTGAAAAGGTCCTTTATGCCCCAAATACTGGCACATAGTAGGTCTTTATAGAATTCTCATTGATTGGTCCACATTACCTTTTTGTCCTATTTAAGTAAGAAAAGCTGAAGAACAATGAGAACCACTTTTATAGCCAGTGACTTAACATTTTGATGAAATGAAGTGTAAAAAAAGTTACACCCTAAGCCTAAACAAAATTTGAAAGCTCCTAACTAAGACTGCTAGGTGTGTTGTCCCGAACTGTGATTGCCCTGAACAAATGCACAGTGAATATGATGTCTATAAAGCAACATGGAGGCACCATGTGAGTGTCTTAGCTTCCTATTGCTGCTGTAACAAATGAAAACCAATTTAATGGCTTAAAACAACACACATTTATTCCCTTGTAGTTCTGGACATCAGATGTCTGAAATCAATTTCACAGGGATAAAGTCAAGGGCTGTGTACACTGCTGAGGCTCTAGGGGAAAATCCATTTCCTTCCTTTCCTTCCTTTCTCTAGAGCTGCATTCTTCACATTTCTTAGCACCTGGCATCTTCCTCTACCTTCAAAGCCAGCAATGTAGCATCTTGCTTCCATCATCATGTTGGCTTCTTCTTCTGTAGTCAAATCTTCCTCTGCCTCCCTCTTATAAGAACACTTGTGATTACATTTAGGGCCCACCCCAATAATCTAGAATAATCTCATCTCAAAATCTTTTACATCTGTAAAATCCCTTCTGCATATAAAGTAACATTCATAGCTTCCACGGTTTAGAACCTGGATATCTTCACGGGGGTGGGGGTGGGGGGCTACAATTCAGCTTATTACAGCGAGTGGTTCCAGGCCCTCTGAGCCATTGTTTCAATTAATGGACCAGGAAAATATATTGTTCCCCCAGGGAGGCATCTTCATCCAGGGAGAGCTTCTTCAGTCATTCATAGAATAGGATATGAGCAGGTACTGAGGTTACAAAAATTGACATGGTCCCAGCCTTCAGGGTTTGTCATTGTTGTTTAAAAGTAGACTACACATCTGGGGCAGTAGAATCCATTGATGGTGTTATTTATACAGCAGTCCCAAGTTGTTTAGCCTTCAGAATTTGTTCTTCCCTCTTATTCTTATGTATCTGAGTCCTGCTCTCCTACAACTGCCATTTTATTAGTTGTTGGAGAATGATCACACACACACATCATTAACCAAAAATATGCATATAAAATAATACATATTAATAAGAGCTGTTTCTTAAAAAGTAAGATAAGGGAAATAGAAAGTGTCAGAGCAGAGGTGGTGGTACTATTTTACATAGGGTGGTCAGAGAATGTGTCTCTGGTCAAACTGTATTTCAGCAAAGGCCAAAGGAAATATAAAGGAACAAGTCAGATGTCTAGCTCAGGGAAGAGTATTCTAGACCAGGGATTTTTAGCTCAACAAACCTTAGTGAAATAACCTTTATCTTCCATCACTTCTTCCAATATATTTCCTAGTCACTCTCTCACAATTTATTGGCCCTAGAGGTCCAAACCCTCTTTCCTTTGTCTAGTCACTTTCCCATAATTTATCACCTTTTATTAAAATGGTATGCAAGACTCTAACCACTTCTTTGGGTTTTTATTTCTGTTCTGTGAAACCCCTCTTAATGCAAACGTTTTAACATCAGTAAAAAGTATATACCTTTTCTCCTGTTATTCTGTCTGTCAGTTTCATTCACAGGCCCTGGGAACTGAACCTAGGAGGGTAGCAGAAAAGTATTTTTCCTCCTCTATACATGGCATTGTTATTATTATTGAGTTTATTCCTATCGATTACCTATTGTGTCTAAAGTAACATTCTAACCACAGTAATGAATTTAATTTTCTTTACAAATGGGCAAATTGAAGCAGGGAAAGGTTAAAGCAAAGCTGAGCGGGGGTTCGAATTCAGGTAGCTTGGTTCCAGAGCAGGTCCACACGACATCTTTGCCTATCATTCCTATAGACAACAGAGCGTTCGTTTGTCTTTCCCTAGAATGCTTTCCTCCATCCGTGGGACCATCCTTAAGATGTGGCTTGTGTTGTTTCTCAAAATTACTCCCTTGAGATTTTCTTCCAACTCCCATGTTCTCCTTCTCTGCAGCCCCATGGCATTTAGTTCTGTTCATTATGTTTAGGTGGTTATTTGTCCTTTAGCTCCATGCGTGATAGTCTTATCTGCCCAAAGGGACCAAACGTTCTCTGACACCAGGGCCATGTCCCACACTTCCACTGAAGCGTCCAGAGGGGCAGGCACACAAAGTGCTCGGGAAATAATTGTGGACTAATGACTACTTTTCATCAATTTGAAGACGCACGCTTTGTTACATTTAACATCTCTGAAATCATTCAATTGATGGTGTGTCAGAGTTAATCGGCAGTATTTTTTTTCTTTCTTAGCAGCCTCACAGATTTGATAAAATATAGTAATTAAAAATCTTGACCTTGCCCCTTCATTTGGTGACTTGATATTATGAGAATTTACTGAGCATGGTGAAAGGAAGAGGAAGTGGTCTTGCTGTTTTCTGAGCACACCAGTGCTGTAACACAGTGGTCCCCAACCTTTTTGGCACCAGGGACCAGTTTCATGGAGGACAATTTTTCCATGGACTGGGGCGGGGGATGGTTTCGGGATGATTCAGGTGCATTACATTTATTGTGCAGTCAAACCTCCCTGCTAATGATAATATGTATTTGCAGCTGCTCCCCAGTGCTAGCGTCATCACTTCAGCTCCACCTCAGATCATCAGGCATTAGGTTCTCATAAGGAGTGTGCAACCCAGATCCCTTGCATGCACAGTTTACAGTAGGGTTGGTCCTCCTATGAGAATCTAATGCAGCTGCTGATCTGACAGGAGGCGGAGCTTATGCAGTGATGCAAGTGATGGGGAGCGGCTGTAAATACAGATGAAGCTTTGCTCGGTGGCCCACCATTCACCTCCTGCTGTGCAGCCTGGTTCCTAACAGGCCATGGACCGGTATCAGTCTGCAGCCTGGGAGTTGAGGACCATAGCTGTACAGAAAGCTCTTTGATACTACTGAAAACAAACTCAGTAAAATTCCATTTATTAGGCTATTCGTGTGACTTCTGAAATAAAGAAAAAAAATTCACATGTCGAAGCCAGTGATGGAAAAAACTCAGGACTTTTGTTAAACATTCAAGGCCCACGTTACAGACTATAGAAAGAGAAGCCGTTGTCCAATGGGGAATGTTTTTGAAGTACACAGATAATGTCGTCTATAATTTATTTTCTCTGCTGAAAAAAGAAACTCATGCAGGAAACATTTTAAAACCAAGTAAATAAAACAGAGATGCCCACAATTTCCTGCAAGTCTGATTAAAAATAGGAACTCTGCAATCATGAAAGTCGCTCATCTGGCAGTGGCAAAGCCATACCTTGGGAAGCCGAAATCGCTGGCAGCTGCAGAAAGCGGTGTGTGGCAGGTGTTCATACATGCTGTTTGGGGGAAGAAAGGCTACATTTTCAGAGGCTTATGTGGGCAAATATATAAGCAGCTTCTTAATAATAAAGGGTAGGTGTCAAAAATTATTTAATTTCTCTCCATCTCATTTTCATCCCCACCCCAGTCTTCCAGTTCTTCCCAATGCATGCTATTCAAAATAAATTCAAAATCCTCACCCCCAACAGACAAACTGAAGTTCCTACCCTCCAAAAGAGGGCTGCTAATAAACACCAGAGTTGTATTCTCCCTTCCTTTTCCACACCAAAAATATCACAAACCAATGCAGATATTAGCTCTGTTACTAATATTTATGGCTGTCTTTTTATTCCCCCCTGAATTACAGGCACAGGGATTGGATCTTCAAAGCAACATACAGGGTTTAAGCTGAGCAGTTCTCATCCAAGTCTATGGGAGGCACACAGCAAGAATCCTGTAATATCTCAGAGGATTTATTCCTTTTTAAGTTCTTTTATAAGAAGCCTTTGCTAAGGGATTTACAAGAACTAAAGATTATTTGGTGATAATGGATGAGAAATGTTGCTGGAAGTGTAAAAGGCAGCTACATTCCCACCAAAAGAATTTCTTATAAATAATGTCATTAAGGTACAAAGAATACCAAATGAATTTAATCATTAGCTTCTAATTGAAGGGCTCTGCCAAATTTGCTTCTCCTTGCTACTTTAGCCGTTTTCTGTTCAGTGGGACTCTGTCAAATGTAAACAAAGAGTAGGTGAAGGAGCATGATTAATCACAAAGCCGGTGAGACAAGCCCGGACTGGCGAATTGGTGGTGGGAATTGCATATTACATCCTTTATTTCCCTCTTGCCCCCACACTTTCTCCATTAACTCCCCGAGGGGCCTCCTAATCAATGGGTTTTGGCCAGTCCAAGTCAAATGGAGGCTTATTGAGGGATGCCAGGGCAGGATTCTCTCAAACAAAGCAAGGGCCAAATAATGTTTCCAGATCGAAAGAGAGCGCTGTCTTTGAATGAGTGTTTTCACTGAAAAAAAAAAATGTCATTCAATTACATACCACATTTTTAAGGCAAGGATTTATAGCCAAATAAATGTTTCTAGGAATTCTTAAAGAGGGCATATGTACACACAGCTTTATATATGAACTCTCATAAAGTTTCAATTACTCAGAAAGTTCATGGCCCAAATTAACAGAATTGTGTAATTAATTAAACATCAAACCCAAATTTTCTCATTGAAACCACTATAACTGAATAGTTTTTATAAATGCATTAACTCTCTTTCATGTCTTAGTATAATAGTAGAGTGACCTCATTTGAATTCTTTCTTTTGATAATTGGAGATCTTCTAGTTATTTAGGTTTACCTTTTTGAACATCAGATCTATTTCTGCAGAAATAGAGACCTAGAAGGTAAATCGATTCCAAGAAATGCCCTGGAAATTGTTTGAAAATCCATGATATGAGTTCTTAATATTTTACCCCCTCTCCTAAAGGAGAGAAATTCCAGTTTGTTGAAGGTCCTGGTAACCACAGACATTGACTACTTATTCATAATTCAACCCTCTTCCGCTCACCCAATTCTTGTCCTCACAAAACTACAGTTGAAAATTTTACTTCAGGCTGTTCAAATAGACCACATTCCCATAACCATGAAAGGGAAAACAAAATCACTCAAATCTACTTTTATGAAGATACAGCACCTCCTAAGTGATTACTATTGTGTGAAATGGCTAAATACTTTCACTTTTTCACAGCTGAAGCCAATGCTGAATGAAGGATCCTCTGTTGCTCCACATTTTGCAAGGACTGGAATGTTCATTTGTGGAATCTAGACAAGATAGCTGGCTCACTGACAGTTTAGGTGAGAGAACTGTGTGCCAAAGCCATCTGTTTTGTTACCTCCCCACAAGAAAAAGGGACACTCTCTTACAAGGGTATATCACTAACTCAATATACCCTAAGATGAATACACATCTTTTAAGGCCTTCATGTGGAGTTAGACAATAGTCCCTACTGTGTTCTCTGACAATCAAGAATTACTCACTTACAGAGTGAATTCACTCAGGCCTAAGCACAAATGGGCTTATCAGGAAATGGCAACATTGAAAATGCAGGGGAAGGTTTAAAGGACCAGTGTTTCCAAAGTAATTCTCTTCAAATCCATCAGTCTGTAGGAAAAAGTTTATGTAACATTCTATCCTAGAAATTTCCATCTAAAGCCACCACTCTGGATTCTCCACTCCTCCTCCATATCGTGGCCTTGCCAAAGAAGACAGAGTCTGTAGAGGTGGTCCAGTTAAACAAAAGGGGGTGCAGGGAGAAATGAGCAACCCTCTTATTCCTACTTTTCCCTTTTACTCAGAACCCAGGAAAGTTGAACAGAAGGTCCCTTTTTATCCTGCGTGCAGAAAAAATTCAGGGCTTTCCCAGGCTATCTCACCCATACTACCTACCTCATTTGGTTTCATCTATGTTTGGCTCTAACTTCACTAAACATAGAAAAGCCAAATATAACCTTTATTCCCTTCTTCTTGTGTGGTGGCAGTGATGTAAAATCACCCTTGGAGATCCAAAAGAATTTGGAATTCAAATGGAGTTGTTTTCAGAGAGAAAAGGCAGAGAGACAGATATAAGAATGTAAGCAGATCCTATGAAATCATTTACATTTATATAGGACTTTCTGTTTTCAGAGTGCAGGGGAGTTCAAATGTGTAAAGAGTGCATATGGAAGATGAGTCACCAAAGGGGTAGACTGTGCTGTTGATCAATGTATTATCACTTCTCTTCTCCAAAGCCAGCCTCCTGTGAAAATGGAGCTTCCTTTGCTAGATGGCAAAATATGTCTCGTTTGTATGGTTTTTTCCAATTTTTTGTATTGAGATTAAACTTAATATAAAATTCACCATTTTAAAGCATGCAATTCTGTGATTTTTTTTTTTAGTGTATTCACAGTGTTGTATAATCATTACCACTATCTAACTCCATAACATTCCTAATACCCCAAAAATAAATCCTGTAACTGTTCACAGTGACTCCCAATTGTCCCCTCCTTCCCCCATCCCCTGGCAACCCCTAGCCTACTTTCTGTCTCTATAGATTTGCCTCTTCATACAATATGTCAGCTTTTATTGTGGCTGGATTCTTTGACTTAGCATAATGTTTTCAAGGTTCATCCATGCTGTAGCATGTATCAGTACTTCATCCTTTTCTTGGCCAAATAATATTCCATTCTGTGGATATATGGCTATATCACATTTTGTCCATCCACATTTTAATTTATTCGGTTGATGGACATTGGGGTTATTTCCACCTTTTGGCTATTATGGATCATGATGCTATAAACATTCATGTACTAGCTTTTGTATGAACATTTTTTCCCAATTCTCTTGGGTATATAAGTAGGAGTGGAATTTCTAGGTCATATAGTAATTCTATGTTTAACTTTTTGAGAAACTGCCAAACTATTTTCCATAGCAGTTATACCATTTTACATTTCAGTCAACAGTATATAAGGATTCCTGTTTCAGACAGTTTGGGCTGCTATAGCAAATTACCATAGATTGAATGACTTAAACAACAGAAATTTATTTCTCACAGTTCTGGAGGCTGGAAGTTCAAGATCAGTGTGCCAGCGTGGAGGGATTCTGGTGAGAGCCCTCTTGCAGGTTGCAAACCAAAGACTTCTCCTTGTATCTTCATATGGCAGAAAGAGTAAAGTGCGGAGAGATTCCATATGCATTTGGGTCAAATTTTGAACATTTTATCCTATTCCAAAGGCCTATAGTATTTGTCTATTCATGCGCCAGTACCACATTATTTTAATTATAGGAGCTTTGTGCTATGTTGTAATGTCTGATAGTACTAATCCCCCCATGTAGATGTTCTTTTTCAATGTTTCCTAGTGATTCTTGCATGTTTGTTTTTCTATATGAACTTTGGTATCAGCTTGTCTATAAAATAGCTTCTTGATATTTTTATTGGAATTGCATTGAATTTATAGGTTAGCTCAGGGGGAAACTGGCACCTTTTTAATCTTGCCATCTTAGCCAAGAACAGGAAATGGATTCCCAATTGTTGAAGTTTCCTTTTGCATCTCTTAGGAGTGTTTCCAAATTGTCTTCCATATAGGTTTTTCCCATTTCGAGTTAAATGTATTCCTAAGCATTTAATCTCCTTCGCTGCTATTGTAAGTGGATATTCCTTACCATTATGTCCTCTAACTGTTGTTTTATATATGAAGGTTACTGATTCTGTATGTTAATTTTATATCCTGCTAATTCACTGAATTATTTGTTTGAATTGGTTTTATTATTGATTCTCTGGGTTTTTAAAAGTGTACTATCATATCATCTGCAAACAGGGGTGGTTTTATTGCATCTTTCCCCATTCTTAGGTCTAATTGATCTCTCTTATCTAATGGCATTGGCTAACACATTTAGTACAACGTTTAATTCTTGTTGCTGATCTTAATGAAAATACCTCTAGCGTTTTCCCATTAAATAGAATACTAGGTTTAGGGCCAAGGTATACATATTCTATCATGTTGAGAAAGTATCCCATGATTCCTGTTTCCCTAAGGGTTTTTATCATGAATGGGTGATGAATTTATTCAAAGGGCTTTCTCAGGATCTATAGAAGTAGACATAGATTCTTCCTTAGATTTATTAATATACTGTATTATATTAATAGATTTCCTAAAGTTGAGTCAACCTTGCACTCCTTGAATATATCCTTCTTGGTCATATTGTATCATTGTATTTAATGTGGCGATGGATTCTGTTTGCTAATATTGTGTTCATTCGTTCCCTTAACTTTTGCCATACCTTGACAAAGACTCCATTTAATGAAGTTTCTTCCAAATCCCAGCTTGGTTGGAAATTTTTTGTTTAGAATTTTTACATCAATATACATGAGCGATGTTTGTAGTTTTCTTTATATAGTCTTTATCTAACATATGCGTCAGTTTTACACTTGCTTCATAAACAATGTAAGTATAGTTTCTTCATTTTCAGTTTTAGAATAATTTATAGACCATTAGAACAATCTCTTCTTTGAAGATTTGGTAGAAATCACTCATGAAACCAACAGGGCATGGTAAGTTTTTGGTGTGAATTAGTTCCTTATTGACTTCATTTACTTTGTAGAAATTGGTGTGTTTAAGCTTTTTTACTCTAATGGGGTCAAATTTGGTAATCTGTATTTCCCTAAGAAATTATGCATCTCACCTTCATTTTCAAATTTATTTGCCATAGTAATCTGCAAAGTAGTATCTTATAATTGTTTTTAATTTATTCTGCTTTGACAGTTGTATCACTCTTGTCATTTCTTTGTTGGTATTTTTGTGCTCACTCCTTTTTTTCTTGATCGAGTTAACTAGTAGTTTGTCTATTTTGTTAATTTTTTTCTTTAAAATTTTAACTTGTTAATCAGATCCGTTGTTTTTCTCTTCCTTAGGCACTCATCTCAGTCCCAAGAGGTGTGGCTGATCCCAGTCTCAACTGTCCATATGTTTTTTAGAGTTCTCCTTACTTCTTACTGACAATTCCTCATTATCCCAGATCTCGTTTTACAGATAATTCTTTATATTAAACTTTTCCATTCAAATGACTGTATAGTTTACGTGTCCTGATTAGACCCTAACTGATACATTCGACATCTCTTGGATTGGCTCCCTTCTTGCCACCTGCTTAACTACCAGCTTCCTCCAGCCTGTATCATGTCAGGTCTGGATTACTGCAGTAGTCTTGTAATAGCTCATTGATCTCCAGGTCTCCAGTTTAGTACCCATGTAATCTATCCTTCGTAATGTTCTCAGATCTCTCTATCTGAAATGCTATTAACCTAATCATGTCACTGTCTAATTCGAAAGCTCTCAATTGGTACACTATCTTAAATACAAAGTTTAAACTCCTAAATGTGGAACATAAGGCCCTTTATGCTCTGGCCTTTCTTAACTTTCCAACCAAATCTCTTGTCCCCACCTCCCTCCCTTCCATTTGCATTTTAAGCACAATAGATTCTTCAAAGTTCCTTGAACAATTGGGTAACTTCACTCTGCTTTTTCTACCATTGTCAAACTTCTCCCACTGCATGGCATTCTGTCTCCAACTCCTATCTATCTAGTAGCCACCTAGTCATTCTTCAAGACTTAATTCAAGGACATATTCTCATTTCTTTAGATTTATCTCCATCTTCTAGAATGCTAAATTTATTCAAAGACAGAAGCCATGTCCTGCTTGTCTTGAAATTTTCAAATTCTTCGCCAAGGTAGACACTAATAAATATATGTTGAATGTTGGAGGAATTTTTACAGATGTATTTAGTCTTGGTACAATGCTGTAAGGGTGAGGCACTTTCAGATATCTAAGAAATGGATAAGCTCTATCAAACACAAGAGGGCATTGTTATTCTAAGACCATATCTGCTGTCCACAAGGTGACATGATGAGGGTATGGAGTTTGAAGTCCTGAGGCCAGTTCCTGGCTCCTCTAGATGTTCTGTGAAAACTATTCTGAGCATGATACTCTAACTACAAAACAGATATATTATTATAGTTACTTGTATGATTTAGGATCCCAACAAAAAACAGAAGGTGTACTGAGCTTAGATTGTGAAGAAAATTAATTACTAGATTCTTTACACAGGTATGGGAAGTTTTAAGAAAATCATCAAGAAATGTCAGGGCACTTAAAACCATCAACAGCAAAAAGCCATTACACCTAGAGAAAACTGGAGAAACTGGAGAAAACAGTGTTCCTGAAGCTTGATGAGAACTGAGGCTAAAGACAAGCTTCTTGGGAGGAGGTGTAGAGTTAGACATGCAGTTGCTGCAAGACAAAGCACAAAGCAGCAACATTGCAAGGGAAGAAATACCCCAACCTCTTTCTCCTGCCCTCCAATCCCTTGCTGGTGCTTCCTTTTGGCTGAATGCAACTATTAACAGAAGCTAGAGCTCAGGGGAGCCTGGGTGGTACAGTCTGGACAGTCAGCTTCCTCCTGCTCCAAGCACAGAGCAGTGTGGAGAGGGCCAGAGAACAGATCGGGGAGTGCAAGTGAACGACCACCAACAAACCACCTCATTTACTTTTTGTGGGGGTGAAACACATATGAAAGTGATATATAAGTTACACGTTTTATGCAAAAAAGAATATTTCCCAAATTCGACATCAACAGAAAACACCAAATATTCAACAGTTTATTTTTTTTCTAGAAGGGCTGCTTGTGACAAAAATGGATCTCTGATTATTTGTCTCCAATCTGTGGTTGGGTAGCTCTTTTGATTAGAGCCTGGTGTTGATGAGGCCATATAAAGAGGTTTAGGCACACGGGTGCCAGAGTTACGCAGATACAGGCTACCGTCCAGGCTTTAGCCCGATGTCCTGCTATTATTACAAGGAGGTCTGAGCACATCCATTGCCACTGCCCCCAAATAATCTGTAGCAGTGAGTGTCCTACTACAGGTATATTTTAGAGGTGAGATACTCAGGCATTAGAAAGAATATTTCTGCAATATTTTTAAAAAGTTCATAAGCCATTCCTAGTGATTATTCAAAAATCATCCCACCACAAACTTCTATACTTCCTAGAGTAAAAAAGGTTTCACAGAGGGTGTCAGAGTGAAATCGTAGAGTATAATTTGAGGAACACCCCGAGATACTTCTCCCAAAAGGATGTGCCCTACTCATTGCCCCACAGTTCTAATGTGAGAATCCCTACAGTTCTCACATTGGAAACAGTGGGGGTTATTGGAAATAGTGTTAGTAGTCCCATCCTAAAATATCACAAGGTACTTAGGATTAGTGTCAAATTTGCACGCATCTTTATGGTTTCATTTATCAGGCCAGCTAGATTACTTGTTCAGTTATTCAACGAATATTTATTGAGAGCCTACTCTGTGCCAGGCATATGTTAGGTGCATTTACACAAGCCAAGAACAGCACAATAGCATAGGCTCTGTAGGGGCGGGTGAGGGTGAAGAGCACTCACAAAATGTCTAGAGCTAGAGGCCTTATCAGAGAGGATACCACACTGTGTGCCTGGTTAATCTATTAATAATTGGGGAGTGAAGGGAGAAAGCTGTGGGATTGGAGCAGAGATAAATAATGTGAGCTCACTTTAGTCTGGCAAAGAGACATGTCTGAGGATATTGCATAAATAATGATACAATTATGTGAACACTTACTATGTGCTGAATGGTGTGTTAATATGTTAGAGATTTCTTTATCTCTAATTCTTTCCTTACATGGTAGGTATTTTGATGCTCATTCTTTTTATGAGAAAACTGCGGTTCAGAAAGGATGTGGTTCACCCATGTCCAAGCAGCTGATGGATGGCAGATTCAGGAATCAAATTCAATTCTGCCTTCAGAATCTGAACTCTCTCCTCTCTGTAACACCACCCTTCTGTGGTTTTGAATTAGTAAAACATCTCCTTCACTTGAAACATAGCTATTTTAAAAAATTGCCTAGACTTTAGTATCTCTTGAAAAGAGAAAATGCTGAAGGGGATCTCTCATCTTTACACAAGGCTTATCATACTTTTGCCTTCATCAATTTTGTTTTCTGAGGAAAAACTAAGAAGACACACTAACAGATTACTCAACAAATGTTTGGTGAATGAATCGCTCTATAATTAAGCAGTTAGAAGTCACGCAACACTTTATAACAAGTAAAACACAAGAAGATGTCTCAATTCCTCCCTAAGAGTCATTTTCCATTAAATCCTAATTTTCCACTTGATGAACTGCAGACCCTCCCAATATCAACAAAGATTAGGCAGTGTTTCCTTGCCAGGCAGAGGCTTTTCCTTGCTTGCTGTCAAGAAGCAAATTATAACAAATCGAGGCTGGACCAAAGAAAGAACCCATGAATGAGTAAGTTTGCTCAATGATCTCCTAGCTTTCTTAGCTTGGCACATTCCATGGGGAAACAAAACAAGGCAGTGAAGATGACCAAAGAGTTTCAGGAAGTTCTTTCCCCTTTCTTGGAATTTGTCAATGGGGTTAGTTCCCAGGGATGGCCTTTCTCTTAATTACACTTTGGCAGGCTTGGAACTATGAAGTTCCATGGGACAGGTGGGCTTACAGCCAAATGTTGATCCCTTTAGCTGGCTTAATGAAAATTACTAGGACTGTGCCCACCCAGATCACAACAGGCGAGGAACAAAAGGCCTAGGTCAGCTGCTGCTTCTGGACATGTGGCTGTCCCCATCCCCCTGTTTGTTTCCAGGACAAGGCTGATGTAATTCAGGAGCAAGTGTCCACTCAGTGTGAAAGTTATAGAGAGAAAGAGAACATAGTTTTCCAGATAAAAACAAGCAAAGCCTGATGAAGCCTTCAAATCATGGAGGACATTGTACTTCTCTGGCCTGGCTGAAACACCATTTCTACTTTAACTCTGAAAAGTAGCGAATAGGTCAAGGGCTATCACAAAATCCCCACCTGACACATCATGGTGAAAATATGTTGGATCTTTCTTGACTAAAGGTAGGGGGAAAAAAATAAACCAGGGTATACCCACTCAAGCCACTTCTCTCCCCTGCCTTCTGTCTGTACCTCATAGTCCCCGGCAGTGGCTGAGTGTTCTTCTTGTCTCTAATTCCCATTGGACAGGCCCACTATGGTCCCAGCTTCTGTACAGGAATGCTGACTGCCGGGTTCCAGTATCACCACCTCCTCTTTTTGTCCTTACAGTCCTAGGTAGTGGTAGTGCTTCCTCTTGTTGCTAGTCTCTGGGTTGCCTCACCATCTTATTTGGCTTCTCAGCTGCTCCATCACCTGTGTAACCAATTCCCTGAATCAATCCACTCTGTTGTCAACCCTTAAGGTGGTTCCTGTTTTCCTGATTAAACCTTTGCTGATACGTATGTATTTTTCCCTTTATTGTGATGGCGCTACCCAGAAAGGCAAGACATCAAACACAATTGTAAATCGTCTATCTGCAAAGCCAATATTTTTTCATTCTACCTGGCTACCAGCCAGACTGAGTTCACATCAAATGTGTGAGAAATGGCAATGGCACTTAGAGGGCTCTCAAAGAATATCTCTTGTACAAATGGGTCTCTCCGGCATGTTGTGACATCCTGGGTTTATGCGTCCTTGTGCTCAGCTTTCGGCCAGGAGGAAGGTGATACCATTCAGGGATGAGGGAGAGTACTTCACCCACCTCTGTGACCTGGGGTAATGGAAGATCTTGGTATACTATAAAATACTCTATAAATACAATTACTTTAGGACATGTGTTCATCAAGACACTGTCGTAACATGTGACAGAAACTCGATCAAATTAATTTAAGCACAAAAAAAATATTGGCTCACATTATTGAAAAGTCCAAAGGTAGCACAAACTTTAGGTATGGCTGGGTCCAAGGGTTCAAACAATGCCTTCAGGAATCTGCTATATGTTTCTCCATATTTCTGATTTTCTTTCCCTTGTGTTGGTTTCATTTTCAAACACCAATGATTACAACAGGACCTCCAACATCTCCAAGTCACCGTGAGTCTCAGAAGGAAGGACATCTTCTCTCTCCCTAGACCAATCTTTGTGTCCACGGTGATCAGGATCAGAGGCTGTGGGAGGTCAGTCTGAGTGAGGTACCTGACTTCATAGCCATCTGTATCAGGGGAACTAGAGTCCCTTAGCTGAAGAAAAAAGGAATGCCGGGCAAGTGACAACAAGAAATGTGAATACCATGAAGCAGCCAGGCACCAAGGGAAAATATTGGCTTTGAATTAGAAGACTTGAAATTGAATTCTAACTCTATCATCAATTCACTGTGAAAGTCCAAAGCATTTCTCTAAGTCTTGTTTTCTTCATTTGTAAAATGTGTGGATTTGGCTTGGAACAGTAATTTGTAAGCATTTTAAATCACAAAATTCTCTAGTCAAGTAAAGTCTTATGCAAAAGAAACAAAACCTTACCAAAGCTAGTTGAAGAGACACTGAGGGGTCTGGAACTACTTGAAACTTCTATCCCCTGATGGGGCTATTTGAAATTCCTATGGCTCCTCGCAACACAGTTTGAGAAACCTGGAAGTAGCTGATCTCCAGGGCCTCTTCCAGCTTGAACTTTAGGGAATTCTATGTAGATTGTCCAACCCTCTTTAATCTAATTTTTCTCACTTTCCCTCTATTTATTTTTTGGCTAAAATTATGAACTTTGGCTATGTGTGAGAGGCCACTTAGGAAAAATAATCATTTATTCAAATGCCCAGCCAATTTACTTTGGCCTATTTGGAGCTTGTTTTTCCTGACGGGGAGGGAATAAATTTCTAAAACACACTTTCAAGTTGGGGCTAAAAAAGGTGAGTGTACAAGTGAGGAAAAGTAGGCAACGGAAGTTGCCAAAGCTGAGCTGAGCTGGAAGCTGTGAATTCAAACAACCTCTGTCTCCCCCGCTCATGTCCCCCCTTGGCATCTAGGGCCAAGTGTACTCTCTGGAACGGATGGCAGAGGAGGATGTTGTGGGTTTTGGCTTTGCCACTTGTGAAAACTTGCTCTTGGGGAGACACCTTCAGCTCTAATATGAGTGTGTTTGATTGAAATATAGCATCAGGGAGGAGGAGGGTGAGGAGGTGAGGACTCGGCTTCCCTACAGCCAGAAGGCAAGGTAAAAGGAGGAGTTCTTTGATTCAGGCAGCACCCTGAGTGAGAAATCAGTGCTGGGGTGATTTCAAAGGAGGCCAGGACATTTGCTTCTCTTTTTCACATAATTGTCTATTCAGAAAATATCCAAAGGGAGATGTCAGACATTCTTTGGGGGTATGGAGATAAGTAAGTGATGATCTCTAGCCTGTGGGACGTTAGGATCAAATAGGGGAGACAGGCATTCAATGTATAATACTGTGTGGGAAGGCTGCTATTCAGCTGGTGCACACGGGCTTGTTACAGCTAGCATCTGTTCTGGCTGGTCGGTCCAGGCTACACCAACTGTTAAATATTTTAATATCATCCCTGCTCTGTGATGTGCAAGAGGTACAACCAGACATATGTGTACACTCCACAGTAGTAGTATAGAGAAGGGAAAATGACTCTGGTGGAGCTGAAGAGGATTTACTGAGGTGGTGGCATTTGCTTTATGTTCTAGTGGAAGAGTAGGACATCACCAAGAGGGGAGAGCAGAGGGAAGGGGCATTCTCGAGGACAGAGGGAGCAAGACCACGCTTTCTGGCCTGAATATGCATGCAGAGGTTGGGAAGACAAACACGAGGTTTGGTGTGAACTGAGCATCCGTTGTTAGGGAGAGACTACTGATCCAGCTGGAGTGGACTGTGACAGGACTGTAAACTGCTTATAAGTCTGGCCTTGACCATGCGAGCAGTTCGGAGCCACTGGATGTGAGCGGCTAAGTGACATGATGAGGCCAGTGTTTGGGAAGTTTCCTTAGTCTCCAATGAAGCTGCAGGGGCAGGAAGTAGAAAGACCAGCTAAAATCAATCATAGTACTCAACGATTTGCCCTAGTACTCAACAATTTGCTCAGTTTTCTTTCTGTTTAATTAAAGCTGAGATTTGTTGAGGTTTAATCTGTGCCAAACCTTTGCAAAATGGTTCCTCTCACATAATCCTCAGCACATTCCTGGATCTCCTCTGATCCCAAGTTAAAGATGAAGAGACTGAGGCTTAAAGAAGAAGCGAAGTCTTGTTCCACTGGGAGGCAGTGTGAGGAGGAAGGAGTGACTCGGAGGCTGGTATGGAGGAAAGGAACATCCAGTGAGTGGTACCACGTGCTGGTCCCCATGGGACATGCTTTACAGTTAATGCTCACAAACCAGTCTGCACCGCGGTTGATAGCAGTTGCATTCTTCCAGTTGCTCAGGCCAAAAACTTCAGAGTCACCCTCTTTCTCACACCTTACATCCAGTCCATCAAGGAATTATGTCAGCTCACTACCTTCAAAATATATTCAGAATCCAATCACTTCTTACTATTCGGTGTTGCCAGCCTGGCCCAGCCCATTCTTCTCTCTCCCCTGAATTCCAGCCATAGCCTTAAAAGGGCATCCTGTCTCTCTCCTGCCCCCTGCAGACTATTCTCTGTACAGCAGCCTGGATGATTCATATAAAAGGTCAGACCTCCTAATGCCTCAAATTCGGCAATGACTCCCCACATCATTCACGTGAAGTCGATGTGTTTACATCTACCTCCAGTGATCAAGCTAATTCCACCTCTCCATGACCTCCTCACCTCCTCTCTCACCCCTTTCCACACTGATCCCTCCATTCTGGCCACGTTCACCTCAAACCCACCAGGCATACTCCTGCCTCAAGGCCTGTGTCCTCGCTGTTCCCTGGGCCTGGAGCTTCCACTCTGCCTCTAGGCGTCCCCTCATCTAGGTCTCTCATCTTCAGATCTTTGCTCTTGGAGGTTGTGCTGACTAGTCTATTTCATTTTACAACCCGATCCCCCATCACACTGTGAATCTATCCCCCTCAACCTGATCTGTTTTTTTCTCATAGCAATTTCCACTTTCTAATATAGTATATAGTTTCTTGTTCATTATGTTTATTGGTTGTCTTTTCTTGCTGGACTATAAGTACCATCAGGGCAGATATCCTTGTCTGTTTCATTGACAAATTCCAAGTGGTCAGATCAGTGCTGGGCATATAGTAGGTGCTTGATAAATGTTTATCGAATGGTAGAGAGTGGGGATTTAGTAGATTATCCAAATAAGTGGTAGAGCCAGGTTTTGGGCTCAGGTTTGTCCGATGGCAAGATCTGGGCTCTTGCCGCCTTTCTTGAGTGGGAAAGAAAAACCAGCAGAAGTGTTGCTGGACAACAGTGCTGGCCGTGGGATGTTACACTAGTCACACTATATGGGGCAACACGGCAGATGCTGCAGCAAAGGAGAAAGCAAGCTTTCCTTGTTCAATTTTGCTGCCGTAGGCTCCTTTTTTCTTTTGAATAATAAAACTCATGGCTGAAAAGACACCCTGCGTGTGTGTGTGTGTGTGTGTGTGTGTGTGTGTGTGTGTAGCCATTGGCCTTCATCCTAGAGCCTTACCTCATTTGGCAGGCATTTAACAAAGGCAGCATTATTGAATACCGACTAATTATCTGGCAACAGAGAGAAAGACCAAGAGATGGATGGGTACAGCGCGCACCTGACAGGATGAAATGTTAGTCATTCACAGATGTTTTTCGGGAGGAGTAGCCAAGGAGTGCTGCTTTAGGAACGCTTTGTAGGAATGCTTTATTTCCTAAAAGGTTTCTGACCTTGAAAGGTGAGGCTGACTCTGTAGGAGAGAGCCTGAGAGCTAGGCAGTTCTGCCCGGACTCCACTGGAACTGCTGCCTAGAACCTGGTCCTGCCACCACCACCTGCCACTGGGGTTTGGAGCTGGGACCGAGTTAGCTGTTCCTCTGTACTCCAGACTTCCACTGGTCAATACTGAGGACTGGCCCCAAGGATTGAGAGAAAGCCACTAATCACAGCAACACTGTGCAGAAAGAAGGCTGGATGGGGAGAAGGCAGGGAACAAACACTGAAAAGCCAAGACCAGTCCTCACCCTGGCCAACGTAGTTAGATTCTTTACTTAACTTTATGCTCACTCTAATTATTAGGGTTCTGATGAAAGCTGGGTAAGGAATGCTTTGCTAAATGCACGGGCTCCATCAGTGCTGTATTCAGAAATGAACCACACCTTCTAGTTGTGGTGATGTGTTAAATGAGTAAGGCCACCAAGCACTCTCAGTGATCAAAAGAGATAAGGAGTTTCCTCCTAGTTTCTTCCAAATCACAGGCATCATAATAAGGTAGGAGGCTATTGGATAAGCTCCTTTTTTTTTTCTTTTTTTTTTTTGAGACAGAGTCTCATTCTGTTGCTTAGGTGAGTGTTGTGGCCTCAACCTAGCTCACAGCAACCTCAAACTCCTGGGCTCAAGTGATCCTCCTGCATCAGCCTCCCAAGTAGCTAGGACTATAGGTGTGCACCACCATGTCCAGCTAATTTTTTCTGTTTATAGTAAAGATGGGGTCTCACTCTTGGTCAGGCTGGTCTCAAACTCCTAAGCTGAAGCAATCCTCCCACCTTGGCCTCCCAGAGTGCTAGGATTATAGGCGTAAGCCACCACTCCCAGCCTGGATAAGCTCCTGCTACAACAGAAACTAAATTTATTTTCCACAGAAATCAAATGATTATTCCCCAAAACTTTCAAAATTACTAGACTAACAACCACCAAAGATGATAGCAAAATGTGATCATCTGGGAAATTTATTTTCTTACAAAGTAGCTGCTTTACCATGATTTCTTCCACAGAAGAAACATACAAATATCCCCCTCTTTCCAGTTCACTTGCACTGATATACAGAATAGCACAGGGGTCTATTAAGTCTTAAGTCTGTTTTGGTCTCTACACTTGCCCAATATTTGACTTTCTTCACCACTTGAAATTTGCATCTTCTGTGTCATAAAACATTTCTATAAGATATCATCCTGGTCTTACTATTGTGTTTTCACATTTCTTCCTTACAAATGCTAATCATGGCTGCTTTACAGTCCACAATGATTTTGGACGTCCTCTAACCCAGCGGTTTTTGAACTTCAGTTAGCATCAGAGTCCTCTGAGGGCTGGTTAAAACATAGATCGCTGGGTCCACCCCCAGGGCTTGTGATTTCAAGAAGTCTGGGGTGGGGCTTGCAAATTTGCGTTCCTGACAATTCCCGGTAAAGCTGATACTGGTGGCTCTAGGATCTCACTTTGAGAACCTCTGTTCTGTGCTTTCTATTTTGATTGCTTCTTGAAGAAAAGAAACAAAAACCAGTTGATTTAGAACTGAACCCATACAGGCTGAAGCAAAGAGGGTATTTATTGGCTCAGATCAATGAAAAGCCTAAAGATGGTCTGACTTCAGGCAGGGCATGATCCACAAGCTCAAGAGTTTCTCTCTGTAACTCTGGCCTCTACTTCCTCTCTGTTTGCTCCATCCTCAAACAGACTCTCAGATCCTGGTGGCAAGATGAACAAGAACCAGTTCCTCCCATTGGCCAAAGCCTTTAAGAAGCCTGTTGTTACAGCTGCTCGAGAAACACGGTCTGCGTGGGTCATCACCTGTGATCTAGAATAGAGAAGCAGGACAAGGGGTGGACCAATCCACAGTCTATTAACCATAACAGCTCTTAATATTTCACCACTGAGGAGAGTTTGTGACAGTATAAAAATAGAACAGAACTATTTTTATTATCAAAGCTTTTCATGACCCAAACCCAACTTCATTCAACTAAGAAAATGCCACTAAGACAATTTCCCTTGGGGGTTCTCACATAACCTTTATCTTTTTTGCCATCATCGAATGTGAAGTTTTTACTGGTGGGGCTTCATGGCAGAAGCTGTCATGTTAGTAGGAGAATTTGCTAAGAGAGGGGGAAATTGTAGCTATCATTTCCCCAGATTCACAGTAACTTTTCCAAAGAATCCTTTCCCTCTGCTATAAAACACCTGCCTAGCTACAGACTTGAATAGGAGACTCTGAAGAGATGTAATGCTATTTTAAGTGCCATTTTTAGTCCTGTAGAGTTTTCATTTAGTTCTTCATGTAATAGGCACATGTACAAAAGCAATTAAACTAGAACAAAGCAGAAAATAACAGCAGGCAACTTGCTGCCTTCAGTTACAGTGCTCCCAATCCAGAACACTGTCAGTCACCGGTGGGACTTGCAGAATTAAACTCCTTGGGAGAATTCTTTTTTTTTTTTTTTTTTTTTTTTGCTGAGTCAGCATCCAAATATAGGAATCTTTCTGAAGGATTGCAAGTTTCTCAGAGGGCTATGCTGGAGGCAAGGAGTAGATTGATTTTTTAAAGTCCACCCAGGAACAAAGAATTATTGCAAAATGTTACTTTCTGGGCTGCGGTCTGGAAAAATCATTTCTGGGCCCTGACACTTGCCTCCCTCTTTGAGACCCTGGACTGCATCTTTATTTCACTGGATTAAACCATCACAGTGATCATTTTCCTAGAAGAATGTAAGCTAAAGGATGTGTTGGGGTTGCATTTTAGTTAACTTAAAGATGAAATTAACAGGGACTCACTTAAGCATTAGGGAGGTATGTTGGAAAGATACTGGAGATTAACAGAATCAAAGGGAGAGAAATTGCTGGACCTTAGAAATTTGCTCCTGCCAAGGCTCACTCACTTGCATTCTCCATTCTCCCCCCACCCCCACCCGCCACCAAATCTCTCCATGTTTCTACTCTGCTTGGCTTCATTCTCTGCTGCTGAAAACAGATTTTCATATATGGTGGAAGATGGTTACCAACCATTCCTGATTCATGTCCTCCAACTTCTGTGACCCCCAAAAGGCAAGATGCTCTATCCCTCTCCAATTGGAGACAAACCCCAGAGAAAAAGGAGTCCACAAATGAGATGAGAGAGGGGTGACCTGAGAATAGGAGAGGACCCAACAGAAAGCTATGGCCACAGAAATCAGAGCAGGGTGGAGTTTCAAGGAAGAGGCAATGGTCAAAAACATCAGACACCACAGAGTGATTAAGCAGAATGTGATGGGAGCATCCCTGACAAAGTTCATAGCACACACACAAAAAAATTAATGTCAAGTTTATCTAAGGACATTGTATGTGGATATATAAATAAGCATATCACAGGGTTTTTCTTGAATATTAGTGCCTGAATGCTGTCAGTGGCTACATTAGTTTGGACAACTTCCCATAAATCTGTGGCTCCATGTAAAGATAGTTTTACCTAGTTAAAAATGGACAAGTTGTTGGGACAAATCTATGTCAGAAAAACACAACTCGCCACCATAAACCCATGAGTGCAATAGCTCATAGACCTTGAATTACATTTTAATAAATTGATGAGGGCTGAGTTTCAAGACAGGCGATTCTCTTATTGGAACTGGGACTCATGGTGAAGTCAGGGTCCCATGGTTTCCATCAGAAAACAAAAAAGCTAAGGGGAGAAGTGCTCTGTTTCACTTACACAGACTGGTAGGGCAGACCTGCAGAGCTGACAGATAGCCAGCTGTGAGCTAGAAAGATAACCGTGTGGAAGTCACTGGGCTGAGTTAGCTGCTGCAACCTTTTCCTATGGAAGGATGAGCTGGAAATGCTCCCATTTTCCTGAGCAGAGGCACAGAAGCCCTGTGCACAGCCAGCACAGGAAGGGCTAGGCTGGGTTTTTCTGGTGGGCTAGATGGGCAAGAGACACTGTCTGGAAGGCAGTGGGAGCTGGAAGGGACAGGAACAGCAGCAGCACAAGCCGTTCCATGCAGAACAGGTGTAGAAGTCACTATCCCTTTGTTCATTGCCTGCTAGGTACAGGCAGCCTTGGCTCCACAAATATAATGCTTAACCAGAAACTGACAGAGGGCCCTGTTTTTGAGTGGAGCAAAGATGTAGCCTTGTGTGTAGGAATGCGGTCGCAGCAGGAGGGGTAGGAACTGCAAAGGCATCATGTTTCAAAATGAAGAATCTGTTAGAGGAATACAGACAAGGGATCGTGCATTTGCGTGTGGCGGTGGGAGAGAACACACCCTCCCCAAAGTCTCAGTATAATATCCTGTCATTCTAGAGAAAAGATCAACTCAACAATTGTCAAGAATGGGGGAAAAACTATCAAAAGTAGAGTAAGCCAGTCATGTAAAAAGTGAATTGAATCGCCACTCTATGCAGTGGGGTAAAATTTCTAAATTGTCGTCACAATAGAAAATAAATAAAGCCTATCAGTGTCACTTCATGGAGAGACCTAACTCACCCAAGTGTAAGGTTTCTGCCTGCTTCTCCTACTTACCTGTTTTGACTACATGTACATATTTTCATGTTGCAATTATGTTATTCGTGTGCAGCAGGTTGGAGAACTCAGAGCCATTTCCTGTAAGGCACTGGGCTATCCAGTAATACTTGCTTGGTTATTTTTGTGGTTTTATAGACAGACTTACCCTGGGATGAATCCTGGCTCTGCCATTTACTGCTGTGACTTTGGGTAAGTTACTTAACCTCTGTAAAGCACAACTCAGGAGTCCCAGAAAATGATGATTATATGAAACAATATAAAGTGCTATGCACAGCACTGGAACTTAGCAGGTGCTGAAAATGGTAGCAATTCATAGCTACCATTATGGTTTTGTTTTACTATTAAATTACATTCCCTACCTTTGAACAGCTCACAGTTTAATGGGAAAAGCAGACGTGTGTGACTCATGCAGATATAATAGAACAGTTCTGTAAGTATATACTGTAGTTATTTTCAGGTGTAAGATTGCTTTTGTATAGTCAGTTGCCTCTGGAGGTTTTTGTCCAGATAGTGAAAGCATTTGCAAAAATTCCAGGGAAAACTTACAAAGACTCTCACAAGCTAGAAAAGTGTTCTGGATTCTAGAACATATCAAGATCTTTGTCTGATAGGAAAAGGCAGAAGAGACCTAGAGATGCTATCACTTTCAGGCAACTTGAAGCTCAATGTTGGCTGTGCTAGGGGAACTTTTACAATTCCAGTGCTGATTCAACAAAGATGCCAAGACAACTTAATGGAGAAAAGACAGTCTTTTCAACACATGATTCTGAAACAATTGAGTACCCATATGAAAAACTTTGTAACATACAAAAAATGAACTCAAAATGGATCACAGACCTACATATAAGAGCTAAAACCATAATACTTCTGAAAGAAAACATAGGAGAAGGCCTTCATAACTTTAGTTGGCCAAAGAGTTCTTAAATATGACACAAAAGCACAAAGTAGAAAATGTATATTTTGTATTTTATCAAAATTTAAAATGTTTGTATTTCCAAAAAACTCCAATGAAAAAACGAAAAGGTCAGTCACAAAGTGGGAGAAAATATTTGCAAATCATATATCTGATAAAAGACTTGTGGCTGGAATGTATAAAGAACTCTTACAGCTCAGTAATAAGAAGACAAACAATCGAATTTTAAAAGGGGCAAAAGATTTGAATAGATATTTCACCAAAGAAGATAAACAAATGGCTAATTTGCACTTCAAAAGATATGCGATATCATTAGTCATTAGGGAAATACAAATTAACACCATGGACACGTAACACAGAACTGCATATTCACTAGAATGGCTAAAATTAGAAACCCTGACAACACCAACTGTGGCAAGGATATGGAGAAAATGGAACCCTCAATCATGGCTGGTGGGAATGTAAAATGGTACAAATTGGAAAACAGTTTGGCTATTTCTTAAAAAGTTAAACATAAACTTACCATATGACTCAACAATTCTGCTCCTAGAAATACACCCAAGAGAAATGTAAACACATTTCCACACAAAGGCTTGTTACATTAATATTCATAGCAGCATTATTCATAATAGCACCAAACTGTAAACAACCCAAATGCCCAACTGTTGAATAGATAAACAATATGTAGCATATCTATACAGTGAATACTGTTCAACAATAAAAAGGAACACACTATAACATGGGTATACCCCAACAATATTATGAGATGTAAAAGAAGCAAATGCAAAAGACTACATATGTTATGATTCTATTTATGTGAATTTCTACAGAAGATAAATTGATAGAGATAGGAAGAAGATCAGTGGCTGTCTGGGGCCACAGGTAGGAGAAAGGATTGACTGCAAACTGGCAAGAGGGAACCTTTTGGGATGATGGAAGTATGTAAAACTAGGTCGTGCAGATATCTGTACTCTCATGTTTATTGTAGCACTATACACAATAACCAAGATATGGAATCAATCTAAGTGTTTATCAACAGATGAATGGCTAAAGAAAACGTGTATATACATGATAGAATACTATTCAGCCACAAAAGAGAATGAAACCCTGTCATTTGCAGCAACGTGGATGGAACTGGAGAACATTATGTTAAGTGAAATAAGCCAAGCACAGAAAAACAAATGCCACATGTTCTCAGTCATATGTGGTAGCCAAAAAAGTGGATATCATGGAGGTAGAGTTGATTGGTAGTTACCAGTGACTGGGAAGGGTAGGGGGGAGGAAAGATGAAAAAAAGTTGTTAATGGGTGCAAAAATATAGGTAGACAGAAGGAATAAAATCTAGTGTTAGATAGTACAGTAGGGTGACTATAGTTAACAATAGCGTATAGTTCAAAATACCTACAACAGAAGAATTAGAATGTTCCCAGTGTAAAGAAAAGATAAATGTTTGAGGTGATGGATATCCTAATTATCCTGATTTGATCATTATGCATTGTTTGCATGTACCCCCAAAATATATACAACTGTTATGTATCAATAAAAAAATAAAACTAGTTTGTGGTGATGGCTACCCAATTCTTTAAATATATTTTTTAAAAATAATTGAATTTATAATTATAATGGGTGAATTTTATGCTATGTAAAGTAGACCTCAACATAACTGTTTTTAAAAATCCTACTGTCCAGGCTTCCCTCCAGATCCACAACATTAGAATTTTGGGGGCTGTGGCCCAGGCATCAACATTTATGAATGCTCCTCCAGTTATTCCAATGGTAAGCCAATGAGACTCACTGAGGTTCGGATTAGACATATAGATGGAGAATTGTGGGCATATGGATTGTGACTGCAGCCATGGAAATGGCAGAGATTTTTGAGGGAGAATAATGTCAAGATTCTAGCTCTGGGAAAATTTTATGTTAAATCATGCTATAGAGAAGGTTGGGCATTCATAGGTGACAGATAGAAACATATACAAGATTTGGATGATGTTCCAGAAAATGTGATCCCATTAAGACCAAATAAAAAGGTGTCACCCGGGGGGGGGGGGGAAGCATGGATTTGAATCACATCTCCACAACTCACCAGCTGTGTAACTTGGAGTATATTATTTAATCTCTCTGAACATTATTTTCTTTGTTTATTAAATTGATTAATTAATACCTCATTAATTGTTTTGAGACTAAAATGAGTTGATGAATGTAGAAGAATGCTGAATAGCATTAAGCTGAACAATTGTCTAGAACCTAGAATAGGGATGACAGTCACATGATGTGAGCCCAAGACCTGGAAGTCAGCCACAGGCTTGTCAAGAGACCCGGAGCACCAGACATTCTTACAGTAGAGAACTCTATGAGGCTAAGTTCCAGTGTATGTAAGATTACTTTGACCTATGTCAGTTTGGGACAATTTAATAGTCTCCCAAAGAGCATGTCAATGGGATCAGGCTTCTAACACTAACAGCCTGAACTATCTGAAAGTCTTCTTTTGATTAAAAATATCTTGATGTCATCAGTAATTTGGGGTTGTTTTGCAATTGGAGATAGGGTCAGATAGTTGAGGTTTTAAAACCTCAAAACCCTCAGCTCAGCCTCTCTCAGCTACTATAAAGATACACAAAATTTCTTGTACCAATCAGGGTGTATTCAGCTGCAAGTAACACAATACTTGATTTTTATTGTCTTAAGTTATGATTATTTTTTATTTTAATAGGTAATCTGGAAGGAGGCATTCCAAGGTTGTTTTGGAAATTCAGTGGTGTTATCAAAAACCAAAGTTCTTTACATTCTTGAACTTCGTCATTTATCCCCAGTCTGTGGGCAACATTTCTCATTATGGTAAGAAAATGGCAGCCAGATCTTCAGGCAACTCATTCTCACATCACAGCACCCCAAGCAGACAGCTGGGGGGCAGCTACAAAAAAAGATTTTCTCTTCCCATGCTTCTCTTTTATTAGGAAGGAATGAAAACCCTTTCCCAGAAGTCTCAAGAAGCCTTTTCTTTTTATCATCTTAGCTGAAATTGGGTCAAATGCCTACCCTGTTAGGAAGGAAGAAGGAAGAATGGTCGTTGGGGCGGCATCCACAAGCATCTGCCATGTTTCTTCTCTTCATATGGTGTTTTACAGCTATGCATATGTAGCAGACACTGTTCTTAATTACAAGCAACAGAAAATGTTCTTGGCTAATTTAACCAGAAAATGACTTTATCCACAAGATTTTGAGTAATTCAGAGTTGTCAGGATGTCTGAAGAATGAAGCTTGAGGTTGAGCTGCCAGAAACAATGTCCAAACCCATGCCTGAAAGCTATTCTAATGAAGAAGCTCCTGCGTCTGTCAGTCTCCACACACTCGATATACAGTTGGCACCATTGCTGTTTCTCTAATGAGAACTCGATCTTGCTTCACCATCCCTGCCAAAGATATCAAAGAGCGAGAGTGAGTGTGCTCCCTGACCCTTGCCTGTTGTGTCACTAGCTCCCTAGTTTAAATGTACCATGAGAGCATCTGATTGGTGGAGCCTGGGTCATAGGATTTTGCCTGGCTGCAAGGGAGTCCAGGGGGGTGACTAGCTGGCATTTTCAGTGCTTCTAAAGACTCATAAAGTGAAGAATTCCCAATTTAGAGGCTTAGAGACTAGGGAGCTATAGTGAATGACACACGGCCAATACAATGTTAATTATCTCAATTGATTCTCAAACTTTCTGCAAGTTATCCCCATTATATGAAAAAGCAAATTGAGGTTCAGAGATCTTTGCCATGTCCAATAATATAAGCTCTACAGAAATAACCACACAAGTAAGCAACAATAGATGTCCAATGATGTTCATTGTGCATTATTACAGCAAATTAATTGAAAACAAACCAGATGCTCAACATTAGGTATTTGCTAAATAACTTGTGATATCTTTATACACTGGAACACTGTATAACCTTTTGCAAAATGAGCTAGATTTATATGTGCTAATAGGAAAAGACATTTAAGATGTATTGTTAAGTGGAAAAAATACAAATTTCCAAACAACATAGATAGCATAATACCACAACAGTTTCAAGAAACCCCAATTTTATATAGATTTGGATATGTTATGTATATTACATGTACAGATGGTCCCAGACTTAACAATGGTTTAACTTAAAGTTTTTCAGCTTTATGATGGTGTCCATGCAACCTGTTTTTCACTTTCAATATAGTATTTAATAAATTATATGAACTATCCAATAGTTTATTTTAAAATACATTCTGTGTTAGATGATTTTGTCCAACTGTCAGGCTAAACTGTAATGTTTGGTAGTTTAGGTGTATTAAATGCATTTTAAACTTTTGATATTTTCAATCTTATGATGGATTTATCAGGATATAACCCCACTGTAAGTTGAGGGGCATCAGTATATTTTATATGCACACATACAGCCATATATACCAAACCATTAATAGTGGTTGTCTCATGGGGATGAGAATAAGAATTGTCACTTTTTTCTCTTATATATATTCGCATTTAAAAAAATTTTCTACAATAAATATGTATTATTTTGTAAGCAGCAAAACATTCAGTAAATGCAATTTTAATTGAATCAAATGGATCATGCATAAAGGTAAATCATCTATAATTCAACCGTAAAGGCAAGGGTTCCAGTTGTTTAGAGGCTGAAAATGGAGGAGGGGGCCTTGTCCATCACACTTACAGACACTTTTGCTTCTAAGACTGAGATACTGATAAAAAAATTAATGAGTCACTCAAAAAATGCGGTCAGTGGGAGACGAAAAAGGCAGGGAGCTCAGCTCTCCTTGAAAGGCTGGGCTAGCAGCAGCTGGGCTAGAGGGGTTACCTTCTGCTGAAGTTGAGGGAGGTCTTGGAATAATAAGAAAGTTCCAGGCTGCAGGATAATCAGGAACAAATGCTTGGTCACAGATGAGGAAAGGATGCTGTAGACTGAGATATGGTCAGGCAGAGGGAGTAAGACCAGTGCAGTGGGGCAAAGAGGCTAAACACTGGTCAGAGACGGGGTAGGAGAAGCCTGGGAGGCAGAAACTGGGGACATGCCCAGGTAGCACCAGGGTCTGTTCTCAAGCACAACTAGGACAGGAAGTGGCAAATTACACTGTAGGGTGTTTTTTTTAATTTTTAATAGTAAATATTCTGACACAACTTGTTATTGATGAAAACTGTTTATAGCTACAGAAATCCTTTTCCAATACCACTCAGGGTACAATTAAATATACAAACACTGGAA
>RJWJ010005209.1:0-69958 GCA_004363605.1 Indri indri | reverse complement strand
CATATGCCCGTCCCCTCAGGATAGTTTTCTATATCTTGCCTTGATTTGGAGAGCTTCATCTGTATGTGTTAAAACACAAAATCTTGGTTAGGAAAGTTTTAATTTCTGTGTTAAGAAAATTTAATTCTGTGGGGAATTACCACATTCGGGGTTGCACCAAACAAATGAGCCCATGCATCAGTTGAGACCAGTCTCCATTGCTGCTTCTCACTTTTCCTTTTCTTCTGAAGAAAAGGAATTGTCCTAATACCCCCAACTTAATGTTTTTTCTATAGTAAAATCAACATGAGCATGCAATTTTAAAACATAAATAAGAAGTCCAAGATGGGTGGTGGTTTATGGAGGGGAAATGAAAGGAGAAGGGATTTGCATTTAATATGGTACACTAGTACAACATAAGCTAATTCTTCTTAATCCTATCATATGTATAGCCTAGTAATGCCTAGTTGTTTATGATATATTCTACATATACCTATGCATCCTACATATAGATACATACAAATATCTGATAATTAAATTAGCAAGTTTTATCATGATCAGGGTGACCAACTTGTCCTGATTAGTTTGGAACTTTTCCTATTTTAACATTGAAAGGCCCAAGTCCCAGGAAACTCCTCAGTCGTGGGCAAACCAAGACAGTTAGTTATCATAACCATGAAAGATACTCACAGGCATATAGATTTAATAGTTGCATTATATATTTCATCATCTCTGCTATTGCTTCTTATATTTCAAAAGTTTTTCATATTTAGTGAACAAACTGCTGAATCCTTTTATTTATCAAACAAACTGAACCCTTTATATTTAGTGAACAAACTGAACTCTTTTTTATAACATCCATTGGCTAAAGAATTTTACATACCTGTGAGAGAGGTTGAGTAAAGAAGTGTAGCTTTTCATGCATTGAGTTTCTGGCACTTTGATCAGCAATGCTCTAGAAAGTAGCAGTATCATAGTAAATAATCACCATAAGCTCTAATCCCCTGTGTTCAGGAAATAATTTTAGAGCTCAAGTCTTACACAGAAACAGAGTAGAAATCCATATGTTAGTTGGCATGATTTTCATCACCTAACATCTGATAACCATGTTAGACTGGCATCTTTAATACTCACTGATTGCTGCCAGGACTTCTAACTTCTCTATTAGGAAATTACTTCTATGAGGAAGTTACTCCTTCTCTAAAAGGAAGGAGTTTTTCTTCCTTTTACGTCTAGACACTGTACTAAAAACTGCAGATAAAAGATGGATAAGACTTGGTTCTTCACAATGAGTTTTTCAATCTCATATATGAAGAAAAGTTGCAAGAATTAATTATAATTAGCATGTATCTAATTGAGGCAAATGCTTTTTTCTCTGAAATTAGCTAACACTGTCACAAAGCTTAGATATAGAAGAATAGCACTTAAAATTTTGTTGTTTGTTCCATGGATTAGTTTGTTCATCTGTTTAATAAACATTCATTGTAACTCTACTGTCTGCTCAGCAATGTTCTGAACACTGTGGATACAAAGATAAGCTATACTTGGTACTTTCACAAAATAAATAGTATAATAGGATACCTCACTCCCTCTCCAGACTGGAGGTTCCTCAAGCACAAGATTACCATGTCAGCATTGAATGCCAGTTTAACTCACCAGGACCAACTGGACTAGGAAAACTCCTTTATAAACTCAAGAGACATTATTTTTAGTTAACTATCTAATTTGACTTTACTCCTCCCAAGAACTGTATTATAAGACCTGAGCTGTAGTATGTAGGTGGTTGCCCAGACTGGCCTGTGCAGTCAGATGGAAAGAATAGAAGCCTCTGAGATAATCCAGAACAGCCACTGCACCCTGCAGAATAAAGATTTCCCATTTAAAGTTTATGTTACTGAGATGAGATTTATAGGTCCTGAAACACTTTATTCATCCACTTATCCATTCAGTCATTTAATAGCTATCAAGCACCTATAATGGTTCAGACATTGTTCTAATTACTGGAAATATAGTGAGAAATTAAACAGGGTTCCTTCTCCATGAAACTTACTTTATAACAGAAGGGGAGACAGCCAATAATTCAGTAAACAAAAAATATATCATTTTAAGTAATGATAATATCTAGGAAGAAAATAATGCAGGGTAAGGAAGTAGAAAATAGGGGTACATAATGGAGAAAGTGCTATTTGAAATAGGATAGGTAGGAAAAGTCTCACTGAGCAGGAGATATTTGAACAAAGATTTTAAATAATGAGGACAAGCTAAGTGTGCTGACTAGGAGGAAGAGCATGTTAGGCAGAGGGAATGGATATTATAAAGGCTATGGAGGAGGAACGACTTGAAATATTCCAGCAAGAAGAAGTACGTGGCTCAAGTGGAGTGAAGCAAGAATGATCATGTAGATAAGGCAGGGAGCAGACCACACGGGCCAGGATAAAGACCAACAGGAAGCCATAAGAGGGTTTTAAAAGAATATACATGATCTCATTTATAGATTAAAAGAGATCTGGGGTTACTCTGTGGAGAATAGTCTAACAGGGTCAAGGGTGCCACAAGAAGACCAGTTATGTCATGGGCAATGGTGGGGAGGGCATGGCAGGTGGTTCAGTTCTGTGCAATTAGAAGGTAGGGCTGACAGCCATTGTTGGGGGACTTGATGTTGTATGGGAGACAAAGAGAGAGGTTAGGTGTGATGAGTTTCAGGTGTTTCACCTCAGCCACCAGATGAACGTCGCTATCATTAACTCCTTAGAGTTAGGAACCATAGGGCATATAGAGAAATGAACAGATGTAGGGAAGAGAGAAATGTGAGTCAGTGTGGGGCATGTTGACTTTGAAATTCTTATGCAAGTGAGGAGATATGATAGGCAGTTGGATATATGACAAAGGAGCTCAGAGGAGGGGTTAGGCTGGAGGTTCAAAATTTTTGTTTAAATTTCTGCATGTGTATTTTCTTTAGAATGTCAGCCTACATGGTGCAAGGAATGGCCTCTGAGAAGTTTTTGGAGGTAATTGTACATACCCTATGTTATTTGATCATGAGTATGCAAGTGCTACTTTCGTTCATTCCGCTATCTTTTGAAAGTCCCTGATGTACATAGCAAAGAGGTATCAACAAAACCAAATGGACACTTTCTGAGGACACATACGGGTTATGATTATAGTGAGATGTAAGACAAACGTAAATTATTGTTTCCATCATGATGCAAGACTGAGGAGGGGAAGATACAGAATCTGTAGTTTATTATTGTGGAGGTAATCAGTGTCAGTTAGAAGGCAGGTAAAACTTGAACCCAATTTTGTAGTTGGGGAAAACTTGAACAAGTTGTAAGAAGCAGGCAGGGCATTCCAGATAAGAAGTCGTAAGCAAATATACAAAGACACAAACTAGCTTTCTCTTCATTGGGGAGCAAGGATAGAGAGCAAGGAGAGTGGCCTAGCATGAGCAGAATTTATGTGTTTGTGGGGGCCGGGCATGGTGGCACATACCTGTCATCCCAGCTACTTGGGAGGCTAAGGCAGGAAGATGGCTTGAGCCCAGGTGTTCAAGGCCAGCCTAGGCAACATAGTGAAACCCCCATCCCTAAAAAAAGTTAAATAACCTAAATTTTAAAAAAGCAAAAAGCAAACCAAAAAGAATCTATGTGAAGTTAAGGGAGACGAATTTATAAAGGTTGGCTAAAGCTAAAGGATTTGAACTTCCCTGAAAGTCCGTTGGTTCTCACCTCTAGTATAATTCAGGATCACTTGTAGAGCTTAAAATGCAAATGCCTGGATGTCACTTCTAGAAATCTTGATTATAGATCATGGAAGGGCCCTAGCATTTGTATTTTCCACAGGAAGCCTGTTCTAGAAAATTCTTCCTAAAGCTATGAGTATTTATTGGAATTAATAGTCCTGTGTGGGTAGCATGTACTGGATTTATAGGTAGAATTGTCTCTTCTCATAGCAGGAGTTTGAAGATCTTTACTCCTGTACATTCTTAAGTATCATAGCTCAACTTTTCTCCACATCTCTAATCTTTCTTTTAGGACTAATACACTATATATCCTTTCTCTGTTTTGTAACTCGGGATCACCTGTGGCTGATCACAGCTCCTCCGTTTTCTTTTTACTATATAGTCTCTTGCACAATCGCTTATGGTTGAGTGTGGGTGTAAGGATGAGTAAGAGCCTTGGAAATGGTGGTATCTCTTACCAAAACCTGTGAGAAAGAGAAGTACCGTAATGATTACATCAAATACTGCACAAGGAATCAGATTGCATTCACCTTAGCTCCTTCTTAAATGACCAAACATGTGATGATTTTTCCTGAATGATTGATTCTAACTGCATCATTTACTCTCCATAACATCATTAACTTTATATTGCGTTGATGAAATAAACAGTTTGAAAAGCAAAAAAAGCAAAAGCGTTATTCTGTAGGCCTAAATTATATAATTTAATGACATTAATTGATACTATGGAGCCTGAACTGAAAGCAAAATTTAGCACTTATGGAGAAATGGGTACAGAAGCTCTGTTCAAATTCTTAACATTCCATATCATTAGCTAACAGTCCAGTGGTATTTTTTCTGAAGAGGAGCCTAAGATTAAAATCACAGAGCTATTAAGGATTTGTATTTGTTTAAGAGGTAGAGAATCTATTATAACTACACAGTTCCAAATACTTAAGATTTTAGAAGGCAACACATATTATCATTAAAAACAGAAGAGGTAAGATTTCTAGAGACAAAAATCCCTATAGAAAGTCACTTTTTAGGCCTTTAGGGAGGGAAGGTTTATAGATTAATATTTTAAGTAATATTTTACTATAAAATGAATATGTTTTCACTATGAAAAAGTTCAAATAAACAAAAATTGTTTGCAGTTCCTCTGCCCCAAAACAATCACTTTTAATGTTTTCCAGTCTTTTTCTACTATCTGTGTACACATCTATCATTTCTTAAACGATATTTAACTTAGCAATATTTACTTAAACAGATTTTCCTGTACATATTGTTGGTTAATATGCCTTTTCGCTTAACAATTTGCCCCCCCAAAATTTCTACATGTCATTAAGTAGTATCCAAAATATGGTTTTTAAAACTGCATAGTATATGGTTGTACTATTATGTATTTAATCAACCCTCTATTGTTAGATAAGGTTTCCAGTTTTCCCCAAATATAAATAATGCCATGATAAACATTCTTGCTTCTAAATCATTGTGTAGATCTCTGATTATTTCCTTTAGATAAATTCTTAAAGGTGAGATTTCTGGGTCAACAGTATTCATATCTTTTTAAGTTTTTGATGCATATCGCTAAAATGCTTTCCAGAACATTGTGCCAATTTTATTCTTTCTGTGGTGACATCTTACTGTTTTCTTCCAAAAGGGACTTGATTCAAAGCCATGCTCTTGCTCATCTCTGAGTCCTATCTGGTCTATCAATTGTAGTAGACTTAATTTAACTCTTACCTCGAGGGTATACTTAGAATAACCAAAACATTTTTGTAGTCATGTATACTGCAAATGAGACAGCTTACAGAATATAAATTGACAGTAAGATTAGAACGTATCCATTTCTTATGCCTGTTCTCTACAAGCATTCTGCTTATCCTGAATAACAAACAGACAAAGAAAAAGAAAGAAAAAAACCTTACCTCTCTTACTTGGACTAATTGAGCACTCAAAGTGTGCTAGGCACTGAACTGAACGTGGAAGAGACATAAGTCCTGCCTTCTGAGACTTTACAATTCCATGTGCTGTGATTCATAAGGTATAAGATCAGTAGTAGGCTTCTAGGACCACGGCCTGTGGTTAAAATACTTAAACTATGTGGTGCAGTTGGACTGCAGGACACCTGTGATCCACAAACGCAGGTGGGTTGTGTGAATCAGTCTTAATATCTGTGGAATCTGGAAGAAGGGAAAGTGTGAATACTTGTTTCAGTGCTAGAATAATATAGAGAACTCAAAGGATTCCTGGAGAGGTAAATAGGGTTAAGTTGTAGACTAGAAATAGGACATGGGGGGTGGGGGAGATGTACGCATTCCCACATCACCCAAGGTGTCCCCTCCAGGGAGGCCACTTGTATGTGGTCAGGTTCCTCCATGTGGTAGCTTTGAGTTCCCGAGGTTTTCAAAACTGCTCTAGGGAAAGGGTATGACATGAATATAAAGAATATTTTCTTGTGAGAACAATGGGAGAACATTTGAAATTGTGACTCTTGTGAAAAATCAGAAAGGTTGTTGTGGACCTGGGGCCTCCTGTTGTATTGAAGTGCTGTGGTACCGTAGTGTAGTTTGTCACCCTGCCAGGAGGTAGGATGGGAGATGAGGATTGCTTGACTGAGAATTAAAGAAGTGAGAGTCCTATTTCTTGGACTGAAAAAGCTTTTCGATGCTTATTTGGTTAGCTAAAATGACTGTGAGTTAGCAGGACAGTTGTAGCAGTGACATAAAAATTCCAAATAGTCCTTCTGAACAGATATACACACATTTAGAAAATGCATTATAAATGACATATAGTGAAAATGTAAACAAGCCATTTAATACCATTTTAATGCTTGATTCTGATCTCTTAATTAAAATGTGCATAAAAGAAAACAATGGTGGAACATCTGTGTGTGTTATTGGGATAGCAGGATTTATGCTGCACCCTGGGCTTTTTTGTTCACTTCTCAGTGTGCGTGAATGTGGGAGGGTTTCCTCTTTGAGGCGCAATTACCCATTTGAGCCCCACAGGGTCTGTGTTCCCACCCACCTTCTCTTGGCTATGGTTATCTCCCCCTTTCTTTCCTTTTATTTTAAATACTGTATAGCTTATTCTTTGCTTAAATTACACTACTCTTATCATTTGATCTGAAAGCCACTCTTCACCCCACCCCTATAACCTGAAACCCTGACTTAGCCTCTGACTCACCCTTGTTATCTCAGCAGATGTACACAGCATTACCTAATGTTTTTGGCCTTAGTGAATAATCTCAAAGAGCTTTGGGGAAACACAGCCCTTTGCATCTGTGACCTTGCAGCAATTATTCCTCAGCTGGACTCTATAGGATTAGATGTTAAAAACAGAAATTCTACTCACCCTTGCCAGTGATTTTTTTATTATTATTATTGATTTGGGGGATTTATCTCTGAACGTCATTTTGCCCAACTATTAAATGAGAGTACCAACAATCACAAAAGTCAAGAGTTAAGTGCTTTAAGATCTTCCATTGAAAATGTTACACTGAAATATTTTGATTTCTACTCTTACTTGGAACACATCTGATCACCAAAAAGTTTGTCTTTGATTAAACCACCGTAAAAAGTACCTTGCATCTTCTGTTACTCCTAGAAGAGTTCTGTATCACTTACACAAAAGAAAGCACAGCCAAATAGCCTTCTTAAACATATAATAATATTTAAGGCCCCCCCTTTATGAGGGGGATATTCCTAATCATCACAATGTTCCTGCAATCATCACAATGTTCCTGCAAAAGTAATTTTATTCTTTGCTCCACAAGTGATAAAAGTGAGGTTCGGAAGAGTTTAAGCCACATGCCCAAAACTGTATTGTTAGTAAGTACACAACCTGAGATTCAAACTCAAGTCCATCTGTCTTTCTAAAGATCATAATCTTTCTGTAATATCAGGCCCTATAGTATGATAGCTCCCATTTCCTATAGACAGAGGCTAGATGCTGTTATGAAAGAGTTAAGTAAAATGTACTATTTGTGACAACTGTCTGAAACTTGGTTTTATAACTTGGATTTATTTAATATTTCACAAATGAAGAGTAATTATCAATATGTCACAGATGAAGAGCTGCATGTATGGATCAGTGTAATTTTTGTTCTTTGGCTTATGGATGCAGTATGCCCCAGGGAGTTTCACAGATCCACATGGCATCTCCCAGTGCTGTGTTCGGTGTTAGCCAACCAAAGTATAAAACTCCTCTCTGTTTCATGCAGCTCACAACTGGTTACTATCTGAAGAGATTTATATAAAATTACTTACCATACGTAGACTTAGTTTTTTTTCTGAATTTGTCCTCCACCCTTGAGTGGGGGCAAAATACCAATTTTTGGTACTGGCTTTGTATTTTTTAATAGGTGTTTATTTTGGAAGTGTTGTCCCAAGAGAGGAAGAAGAGGCGGGTGCGAGTCTTATCTTTCGCTGTTCTCTCTCTGCCTTCTTGTGCCGTTTCCCATCTTATTCAATATTATCAGTTTGCTATTAATATAATCCTTAGATGAAAAAGACATAAAGTGTTCACAGACTAGAAGTTATTAAGACTTTAAACCACATAAGACTACCCTTGGGGTTGTTTTTCTTTTTTCTTTTTTTTTTTTTTTGGTCTGAATTTTGCATATTTCAGTTTTCTTATAGAGGCATAGGCTGTGTACTAGGAATGTGTAGCTTATGCCTTCTCTACTTTGTTTTTTTCACAGTCCGAGAGAACCTCTGCTTTAGACTTGTTATATATCCTGAAACAGACTAGTTATTAGATTTATAAGATTGTCAGCCTGTGGTGGTGGTGGGGTTTGGCATGACATTCAGATGTGTATTAAGGACGGCATCACAGTCTAGTGGGAAAAACATGGGCCTTGAGTATTTCAGGAGCTTAGCCCTTTTCCTTACCAGCTACGTAGCTTTGGGTGAGTTATTTAACTCTCTGAGCCTAAGTTTTTTAATCTGTAAAGTGAGGGTGAATAACAATATCTACTTTATAGAGATATTGTCCAGATTAAATAAAATAGTACATATAAAATAGTTAGAACAGCGCCGTACCCTCCGTGAATTGTGGTTGCTTACATTTCCTGCAGTAAGGAAATGGAAAAATAGGAAAGAGTGGCAATTAATGATACCGAGTTTGAAAAAACTGTTTTCATCATTTCAATTCAGCATAGCAGAAAGAGCATTTGTCTAGAAGGCAGAGGCGTGGGTTCTAACTCTGTTTTTAGAAAACTAGAAAATCTTTGCTATTCACCTTAGTATCTTAGTTTCCTCGTGTCTGAAATGAGTGAGTTAGAATGCATGATCTCTATTTAGTTATATATTAATAGTTTGGCTTCAGAAGATTTTTCTCCTTCTCAGAGTAGTCTGTGACATTCCATTCAACAGTGTGTTCAGTCTCAAAGGTCAACAGCCAAGTACGGCAGACAGGGCTGTTGTTAAGCTACGCTTTTCCCTGTGCAACTATGTTTACAGTACATTTATGTTCTTTGTGTATTTGTCATGTGTCTGAGTATTTATGCACCTGCATAGTTGTTGAAGTAAGCACACTAGCATACATTCATACATTTTTGGGGTATGTGTGTTTATATATAACCTATATATATATACAATATGTGTATATATATAAATGTATGTCTGTGTGTATGAGAAACAGATGCACTGTAGGCAGATAAAGCAGATAAATATAGATCCAAATAGAAGCATAAGCATACAAATATAGACGTTATATAGAGTGAAAGCAAGCAGATCAGCATCATTTCATTATTGCTTGAAGTCTTTGTAATAAAAGAGCTGAAAATCAGTAACTGACATTGAAATTATTGACTGAATGACACTGTCAGATCAGAAGGCACAATGTAAGGTAAGAAAATAACCTTTCTTTCAACTTTGAGGAGAAATTAGCAGGAAGATTCATTACTTTTAATTATTTGATTTAAGAAAGTTTTTAGATGCTATGTAGTGTGGTGTTTTTAATAGTACAGATATGTCACCTTTCCTAAAAATACTACCAGACAGCAAAAATAAATAAGAAAAGAAAATCTATTCTGGTCTTGAGAAAAGATTTGGCAAAGGTGACACCTGGATCCCTTTTGTCCACAGGCTGTGATTTGCAACTCTCTCCTGTTTCTAGATATAGGCAGATGAGTTGGCTTCATTCTACATTATTTTAAGCCAGCCCCCCTGAAGTGTTTAAGGAAACCCACCTAAAGGAGATATTTTGAAGCAAAAGGCCAAAGTCACCATTGCTAAGTTATTGTCACAGGGATGCTTGCAATTATGATTAGGGAATGTGTTGTGTGAGTAAAACTGGGCTTCCATCTGTTAGTTTTGTATCACTGTCTACTTTCACCAGTCAAAATAATTGGTTGTGAGTTTTTGCTTTGTTTCGTTGTTGTGAGGAAGGTATTGTGAGTTATTTTTAGCTGGTTCGAGTCTTGGTCATGTGTTTAAACACTATTTGAAAAAAAAGGAGTGTCTCCTCTCCCACCCCGCCAAATCTCATCTATTTCCCTACCATATCTCATCTCTTCCTCGGCTTTGTAGTAAGAACATCTAGAGAAGCTAAACTTTGAAGAAATCCCATGAAGTATGCAGCTACACAGCCTGCTTTTGCCCACTACCACAAAACTGTCAAACTTGTTGTTGTTGCTTTTACTGGCGTGTAGTCTACCATCACTTTTCCTTATAGGGATGGCAGGAGAGGGTCAGGAATATGTGCTAGATCTCTCTACTATGCGTCTCCTAAATCAGGAGTTAGTGTTTCTTCCTTCCTGCTCCCAGTTTAGACTTGAGGAAGAAAAGGAGGGAAGGGCAGAGCAATAAGTGTTCATTAAATGTTGAGGAACACATTAGTGCTTCTGAAAGAACTGTTCATTCTCTCAAGTCTGCTTGGCTTCATTTACTTTGTTGTTAAGTTCTTCACCAAATTAAGATTTTAAAAAATATTTTTTTAAAAGTGTCCAGTAGTCTTGAGGAGCATAGTACATTACACACACATACACACACAGTTATGTAAATTCATCCCAAAACACCGACTGCATTGTGGGAATCAAATGGAGTATACTTTCCGTTATACCCTTCACTGCCATGTGTAAAGCTGGCAGACTCTACAGTGCTTCAGGCTGTAGTCTTTTAAAACTGCTGTTACTTACCTGACGAGCTCTAATGTTATCTTGAGCAAGTATTTGTTAGAGAATATTATAAAATAATATATCTACATAAAATGATTCAGTGAAGACAACTTTGGAAAAATAATCATTTGCTATATTAACATAGTGAAACTCCGTTGTCTTTACACCCTCATACACGTAAACACGCCATTTAGACTAAAGCACCATAACCTATTTAGCGTAAGAAATATCTTCGGATCAAAATTCTGAGAGAAGTTATATATACACACACACCTCTTCTTTTCTTATTCTTTATTTCCTTTTCTTCTGAATTATCATATTTACTGTTTAGCTTTTGTCAAATACTTTTATAGTAATTACCAGAAATTTTGACAAGGACAAAAAAATTATATATATATATATGTTTATATATACACACACATGCAGATTGAAATGTTAATGTTGTATTAATCATCTGATTTTTTTATTCATTATATTTTTAAAACTTTTATCTAGTATAAATATTTAAAGGATTTTTATAAACATTCAAATATCTGGTCTGATTTAAAAGTTCCTGGAAGCTCGTGCATTGCCTTATCCAAGACAAGACATTTTCCAAATAATCATTTGGATATTTGCATTTGAACAAATGGGGATTTATCAGAACTAAGAGTAAAGCAAGAACCTATCTCTTTTTAAGAGTTATTACTATCCACCCCACCTCTTACTTGGAGCATGAGGTGGCTCTGATTATTGACATGGAGAATTTTTTTTTTTTTTTTTGGTTAGATGGCTTCATGTTCTGCTTCTGGAATTGCAGTACACTGTAGCGCATATGGGCCTGGGAATCAAACAGATCCTGATTCAGATCTCACTTCACAGCTTTTTAATTAGCTCTGGTGTCCTCAGGCAGGTTAGCTAACAGCTCTATAGCTGTGCTGCTAATCTATAAAACACAGGCCAAATGCTACTTCACAGTAGGTTTATGTTAAATGAAATAATATTAATGAAATATGCAGCAGAAAATATGTACTCAGTAAGTACTAGTTTCCTCTGGCCTGTTAATTTTAATGTACATCTGTGATTTCCTCCCCCATCCTCACCATCGTGACATAGCATTGTACCATAACCATTAGACCTTGTAGACAATGCTAGAGAAACAGAATCAAGGGATTTTAAAAATTATTAATTATCTGATACCCACCCTGAGAATGGGCTTATGAGGAAAGAAATATGAGAAAACCATCAGAAATTCCTGTCTCCTGTAATTGTGATGTTTTCTACAAAACCAGAGTTAGCAAACTAGAGTGGGAAACTTTTCAACGAAGGGTTGCTAAAATCCTGTTCACATCAATAAAGTGGAACGAACTGATGTACATTAAGCCTCTTAAAATAACAGGAGATCCTTTTATTGCCCATTCATATACGAGGGTAATGTCCTGCATTCCACAGTGGATGTTGCTCAGGTTGGCTCACTGTAGATTAAGGTTATTGATTAGCAACAACCCTTTAAAGAGAAAGGGTCAGGATAAAACTATCGTTGAAAGTATTGAATAGTTGCTGTATGTTTTCTTTTTTAAGAAATGGGGGGGGGTAGCACTCTGGGAGGCCAAGGCAGGTGGATCGTTTGAGCTCATGAGTTCTAGACCAGCCTGAGCAAGAGGGAGACCCCGTCTCTACTAAAAACAGAAAAAAATTAGCTGGACAACTGAAAATATATATATAGAAAAAATTAGCCGGGCATGGTGGCACATGCCTGTAGTCCCCGCTACTTGGGAGGCTGGGGCAGGAGGATTGCTTGAGCCCAGGAGTTTGAGGTTGCTGTGAGCTAGGCTGATGCCACGGCACTCTAGCCCGGGCAACAGAGCAAGACTCGGTCTCAACAAAACAAAACAACAACAACAACAAAAAAAAAAATTAAAAAGAAATCGTGGGGGGACCTCCTACTCTAAGATATTTGGAGCTGCAGTTCAGCCTAGAGCTGACCATTTTAGCTGAATTATAAACCCCGTAAGAGTAAAGTTTATAATGGAAACAATGACACAATCTTAATTACAGTGATTCCGGACACAATGTCCCTGTAATCCAGGGACCTCTTTCTCATGTCTGAGTACTCTTTTCTTTTAACCTCTTCAGACTTGGTTTTCTGTAACTGCACTTTGAGTGTCCAACTCTTTCTGATGTTTTTTTGGAATTGAAAGAGTTTGGCCAGTATCATATTAAGTCACATTAAGCCACCGGGATTTGTCTGGTTCTCCCCCTGCTGTGCCATAACCAGTCTCAAATATTTGTATCTGGGGAATGGAAATAAAGAAAAGGGAAAAGAGATGACCTGGTGTAGAGGAAAAATGACTGTTCTGGAGGTCAGGACCCTTTGCTCTCTCTTTGATGAGATACTCTGAAACACTAGGCCCCAGTTTCCATACTGATAATATGGAGATCTAGACAGCTGTAACTTTCTAGAGGAAAGCCTACAGCTGTAGTTTGCCTTCAATTTGTCAATATCTTATTGCATTTTTTTAACTTTAGTATAAACCAAAGGCCTATGTATTATATAATACTAAATTTACACTTTTTCCTCCTTTATAATTTCTGAGGATATCAAAGAACGTTAACAAAAAAATGATTTCTATGAGGAAGAGAAAAATAAAAGATGGATAAACATATGAAAGGTGAGAGAAAAGGAAGAATTTGGAGTCAGGAAAGGGCATATATGAGCTACACATAGTAGAAGTAAGAGGACAGGGAAGACTTATGTAAAGATTTAAAAATTAGGAAGAGGAAGAGGAAAAGTAAGAATTTAACAATAGACTTATGTTTAAGATTTTTAAAAAATTAAGTATAAGATAGCTTTGAGGTGAACATTTTACATAATGGAAGGATTCTTTGTCTTATAAAAGAATCCTTAGAAATCTTTCCCTATGGCATTTAAAATAAAATTCAATTTATATAACTTTGATTTAGTCTATGCTGTGAAAAAATGAACTATGAGTTTTAAATACTAGTCCCAGCTCTGTCTCAAAATCTATGCCTTTGAGAAAGTTAATTATGAGCCTCGGAATCTTCACATATAAAATGAGGGGGACAGGGAAGTTCTTACCCACTTTTAAGAGTCCATGAAATGAAAAGGCACATGGGATAATCTTGTCGACACATTGCCAGGATGCTCATTGGAGGAAGTTGCTGAATTTGATGACATTAATTGGATGACCAAAGTTAAATTAAAAAAAAAAACTTTTTGAGGACGACTAAAATCTGCATGCTTCGCCCTGGAGAATTAACAAGACAGTAGCTCCCTTAATAAAGATACAGTATGGCTACCATTGCTGAACATGTTTTTAGTTGAATCTTCAGCTGGGATTTTTGAGAGATTGTAGTTTCATTTATTTATTTATTTGTTCATTTTATTTTTTTAATTTTGGAGCTAGGGTCTTGCCGTGTCACCCAGGTTAAAATACAGTGGCATCATCCTAGCTCACTGCAACCTCAAACTCCTGGGCTCAAGCAATTTTCTTGCCTCAGCCTCCTCCTGAGTAGCTGGGACTACAGGCATGTACCACTACACCTGCCTAATTTTTTAATTTTTTGTAGAGACAGGATCTCCCTATGTTGCTCAGGCTGGTTTTGAACTCCTGGCCTCGGGTGATCCTACTACCTTGGCCCTCAAAATGCTAGGATTACAGGTATGAGCCATCACACCCAGCACTGAATTTATTCTAAAGGTCTTATTTTCCAGTTAACTAAAAGATGGCATTTCTAAATTTCTAATCCAAAATTTATTTTGGTTAAAAAACTGTTTAACCAAGAAAATGAAAATCAGTACATTCTTGGTTGCCCTTCTATTAATTTAGATTTGCATAACCTAATCAAAACTCAACCTGCCTTGCCCTTTAACAAAAAGCCATATTCTCTCCCCCCATTACTAAATAGCTATATTCTTCTCAGTGTTTTTTAAAAGATGAATTATGTTGATCTCCCATGTCTTTTCCTTTATAATATGTCCATGGAAATTAAAATGGACTTTTCTGTGCCCAAGACAGAAATGAAGATAGTCCAGAAGGGCTGGTGGAAATGAACAGAAAACTTTGCTGATGTTATCAGTATTATAATCCTTATTAAGCTTTTTCCTAATAAAATGGAACTGAAGTCAACTGACCCCTAAATAATAGTCTGATATTTCCTTTACATTATTATTTTATCTCAACATAAATAATAGAGCTTATAAGGCCGGTCACAGTGGCTCACACCTATAATCCCAGCACTTTGGGAGGCCCAGGTGGCAGAATCACTTGAGTCCAGGGGTTTGCAACCAGCCTGGGCAACACAGCAAGATCCTGTCTCTACAAAAAATAAAAAAATTAGTCGGGTGTGGTGGTGTACACCTGTTATCCTAGCTATTTGGGAGAGTGAGCCAGGAAGATAACATGAGCCTGGGAATTGGAGATTGCAATGAGATGTGATCATGCCACAACACTCCAGTCTGGGTGACAGAGCAAGACCCTGTCCCACAAAAAAAAAAAAAAAAAATGTAGTACAACCTAAGATTTCCTGTAAAACATTAGAATATATTTTTCTGAGGCCTTTCTAGTACACTTTTCCAACAGAGATGTTTATCCCCTATCATTTTACAGTTTTAACAAGTATTTGCTGAGTATAGAGAATATGCTAAGCACCGTGTTAAGTGCTAGCTATACAACTGTATACACACTGCCATTGGTCATTAAGACATCTTCGACAAGTGGATGGGGTAGGTATCTGTTTAATATTTTCCAAGCTAAAATGGGTGAAAAGAGAAGACAATGAGATGATCAGAAATGAAACCCAAACTCTTGTTCTTTCCTTTGAATAACCTCCTGTAATTTGTCCCAGTCATCATTTGCAAATACACATTCAGGAAGGAAACAACTTCCCTGCTCAGCTTTCTAGCTGGTTTCTGAATAAAGAGAACTTTATTTCACCTTAGTGGTTGTTCTCAGCCATAGGAGGGCACTAAGGTACAGGAAAGTCCTGTCCCTAATAGCACAATCAACTTCATCCTTACTTTCTGGCCTAAGCTTTGGGAATTCATTGTACGGCATGGGAAGCACTGAGCAACCTTGAAAAACTGGGAATGTCTATAATAATCCCGATCAAAAGTTAAAGGCTTTCCATAGACAATAAGACATTATTTAAATTTCCTTTGTAAGTACCGTTCATCAGTTTAGGGTCCTTCCTCATTTTGTCCATTTCTCTTTTATTATCCTACGTTGGGCTGTTTTTTTTTTTTTTCAGTCAAATAATTTGTGGCATATCTTCTTCTCAAGTAAAACAGTGACCTGTTTAAAGATTTCTAAGTGTGTTCTTTATATGTTTTTAAAGGAGACGTATAAAATAGGATATGTTTCTCTTTGCCCTGATGATATCCCAGTGTACCTTTCAAATAATATTTGCGATTAGGTAAACCAGTTGGACCACAACACTGGCTATCGCAGATACAGATTCACAATTGCATAGAGAAAATGATAAATAGGTACAGATGGAGAAGTCCGAGAGTTCAGTGGAATTGCTTCCAAGTAATTTGACACATTAGTACTTACAGACATTCACCTGACAGTAATCCTCATTAGAAAAAGGATTGGAATATTGGGGTCACTAGCTCTAGTCCGTTTCTCTGAGACCTGAACAATAACCAAAAGTCAGAGCTAAAGGAAATAAAAATGAACCTAGTCCAGGCATTGGAATTGTTTCTCTAAATAAGCTCTGTCTCCCTCCCCTTCGTTCCTCCTTTTTTCTCTCCGTGTTCTTCTCTTTCTCTTTTTACTCCCTCCCCTTCCCACTCCTTTCTTTTTAGTGTTCTGAATTCATTAGATGGCATAGTGTAAATCAATAGTAAACGCTAACCGCCTACTCTGTACTCAGTTACGCAACATCACATAACCGGTACACAGAGACAAAAAGGGAAAAAGCACACACAGCCTTTACATTCAAAAGCTCTTGCATAATTTTACTTTTCCACAGCCAAGAAAAAAAAAGGAAATAACAGATGGGGAAACTTACAGTTTTTTTTCCCTTTTCTCAGACTGTTTAGAAGGGAGTTAGTTAACATCCAGGGCCATTTCTAGTTGCCCCAGGCTGCAGCAAAATGTCCCATAATTGTCGGTGCCTTAACTGGCTTTAAATAGGTCTCTGTGACCCTATGTGATGTAGTGAATTTTCCAGGTAATAGAAGACTTCACTTATTCTGAGGTGTTTTTACTTATTTTACAAAACCCCCAAACATTTGAAGTATGAAATAAATTTTAAAATAGAAAGAGGATAAGGAAGGTGGGTGTGTGTGTGTGTGTGTGTGTGTGTGTGTGTGTGTGTGTTTTCACTTGAAATATATCCTGATGTAATATTTATGCAAAAAGCCAGTTATATAAATCCATCTTCCTCTTGCTTTTTACTTTGGGAGCTGTATAAAGTTCTAAATTTTTTTTTTCTTTTGACAAAGTACATTCAAACCCCAAAGCCTTAATGAAAGAGAAAACATCTAGGTGTTTACAACAGAGACAGTTAATTCAAACTCCCTATAGAATCCATCAACTAAACAACCATTTTACTTAAGAACCTGTGGCTTCTGGAATTCTCATTTGAAACTTTCTGTTATACTACTTCCTGGAACAACTTCGAGTCTTTGGGTTCATTGTACTGCCTTTCTTAATGCCTCAAATGTATAATAAATGGGGTTTTCTCCCTCCCTGTCTTTGTAATTCTTCACCCCTTACCCACGCCCCCCATTTTTTTCATTAGAGTAACTCCCTTCCCAGTTTAAAAGGGAACATAGTGAGATTTGCATGCATTTATCAGTCTTTCTTCCCTGTTATATTTTGTTTCACTTAACTAACTGATGTCCTCTGGGAACCAGGCATTTGTCTGATAAGGGAGGTTGGAGAGATTTTGAGCTTCGTTTTGTTTTTCCTTTCTAATTTCTACCTATGAAATGGCTATAAAATGGATATAAAATGAGAAGGCACAGCACTAGGCACTGTTAGGATACGAGAAATTAAGTTCACGTGTGTGAAAGCTGATGTCGGTGGTAGTAGTTCTGATTGTTTTTAATGTAATTGGGAAAGGTGGAAGGTGGGTGGGAGAGAGGATGGATATGATCGATATGATCATTTTTGTGTGAATAGGAACTATTGAAGCATTTCGTCTCCTTGTATTTGGGATCAGCATCATTCTTTTAGGTCATACTTTACTTCTGGATGTTAAAGCCATAAGAAATTGGTTCATTTGATTTTACTGAAAGGATGATGTGAATTTTTCCTTTAATTTGTTTCTAGAAGACTGTGGCTATTTTATAATTTGTTTAACATCGTCTTATGTTTTAGCTATTGCAATTTAGGATTCCTTTGTATGGAAAAATCTGGTGCACAAAGATAAAAATCAAAGCCAGGAGAGTTTTGTCTGATTTTTCAGGTTTCATTGCTTGAATATGTGACTCTCTGTTGTAACAACTGAGTGATCAAGATCATTCGGATTATCGTGTCTCTGTATTTATGATGACATGGGGACGAATGTCTTTTATTGTTGTAATATGAATAATGACTAAACTAGTATATATATTTAAAGTATTTTATAAATATATTTCCTTTCAGCTTATTTTTTTTCTTAGCAAAATCTATAGTTCGGATAGTCTTGTTTGTAGAAAATAATGAAAATTCATCAGAACATTCTAGTCTTTAACTAGAGTATTTTAACTTTAAATCATATTCACATGTGTATTTTGCTAAGTGTCCCTCTATATGTATTATAGCTGAGTTTGGATTTCAATATGCAATTTTGTATGTAGGTACCTGATTATCAAAAAAAAATTTCTGTACCATGTAAAGTGCATTCTATATAATGTAATTATAATCTGTACCTAAGCTCTTATTTTTAATGTGTAGTTCTGAATAGAGGAAGACATTTTGAGTACCCTGATTTTCAAATAAGTTGCCTGGATTTAAAAGAAAACTTAGAACAATAAAGGTAGGAGGATTAGCATTTTCTTGGTTGTCAAAAATAGTTGGAGCCATCTGGTTATAAAAGAAGTAGAGGAAAACATCTTTGAACTTTTTCCCTGCCTCCCTTTGCCAGAATAGCTTCCATTTTCATCTTAGTAGGTTTTCATCCTCCCTGAACCATACCAGGGCTTGATCTTTCAAAGTCCAATGTGTGCCAACCTAGTCTGCTCAGCACTCATTTTTTGTTATAACTAAGGCCCTGGGAACATGTAGGCTACTTCTCATTTTTGTTTTTATTTTTTTGTAATATAGGATTCAAGTTTAGGAAGTGCTGGAAGGCTTAAACTTTCTATTCCCAGGCCATGCAAGAAGCTAGGGAGAAGTTTTAATATTTTCTAATTTTTCATAAATCCTCCACAACTCTTTCAATTTAGCTTCTCATCTTGTTGTTACTGGCAGTGGTGATATTTTTTAATGTTGTAACAATAACCTCAGTCACTGACTTACCTTTTGAAGCAGAATCACTCCAGTTGTGTCTGGCACATAGTAGTAGCTTCTTAAATATTTTTCATGTTTTGGTGAGCTGGTGAGGGACCTGCTGTGGCTATTCCTTCATGGTGTTTATGCAGGTAAGTAGTAACCCATGCAAGTAATAAAGGAGTAAGAAGAAATCAGATACAGAGCTCTTTAGGCTCTAATAGTGGACACATCACCCCATTTTATGATAAAACCTTTTTTATCCTCTCTCTGTCTTTATAACAGGAGCAAATTTCAAAAGGCAATTTTACATCTTTCCTAGAGGTCCTTTTTAGTGGTCAGAGCTGCACAGACTATTGGCTCATTTAAAAAACAATTTTTGGCAAGCTACTTTTGTGATCCTCATTAAGTTTCATATGCAAATGTGTTAGGTACTTAAATGATTCTAGCTCTCAAATATACTCTTCTTGCACCTACCACAGCATCCTTTGAATCTTGGCTTTTCTCATTTTCTCTGAACAATTATTTTTGGACTTCTTTTATTTATTATAGGTCCTAGGATGATAACTGTAGAAAAAAATTATAGAGTTCTTCTTTTATATAGTGTTTTATTACTTTTAGCTACATGAATTCCTGATTTTTCTAAATCAATTTTGGCTTAAGTTAATCATGCTGGTCATTTTCAAGGCTTTCATTGTCATGGTGGTATTAGGGGTGATGTTGATCTCTGGGAAAACACCTGTGACTTCTAAATTTTAAAGGCACAGAAAAGAAAAACTTGTAGAATTATTGATAGACTGCTGCTTATTAGGCAAGGAATTTTTAAAATGCAGATTATATAATTTGGAGACTTTGTTGCTCCCTAGTAGAAGCTTTTTAAATGTTAATTTGAGGTTTGTTTTGTTGTTCTATGACTTAGCATAAAAGGTTTTGGTTTTAAAAGGTTTCAGTTCACTCGTTCCATTTGTCTTACAGGACTTGGAATAGAATACTATACATTTATTTATACTCATAAAGGAGGATAAAGGCCAGTAACTCACAACTCATGAAACCAGGGGTAAATAATCCATAGCTTGTTCTCCCACCGTTGCCACAATATTTATATCTATAACACAAGTAACAAACAACCAAAAACAAGGAAAAACCAGTTTGTTTTTATTTACAAAATGTTTAATCAAAATTACAGTAAAGTTCAAATGGAGCTGCAAATCCTGGTGGTTTACAATGGTTTGATTTATTTTTTAAAACAGACCATGGATAATTAACCATAAAACATAACTTTCTCAACACAAGTTTCGGTGATTTGCAGAAATGGGCAGCAAGTCATTCATAACTGGTTGTAACTGGTTAGAGCCCTTGCAGTTAAATATGCAGGCAGTCACAAAAGCCATTTTCTCAGTGTACAATTGTATTTTCATTCCCAAAGGCAAGCATCTTTTACTTTTTATATAGTATCCCTAAGTAGTGTCCCATAGTAAGGAACAAATGGGTTATTTTCTGTAATTGCCATATTGTCATACATTTATTAAAATAAATACCTAGCATTTACAGTACTCTTTTCATTTCAGAATGTTTCACGATCACTAACTGGATATTGCTCACAACATTGCTGTCTGGTGAGTATCCTTCTTTATCTTTAAATGGTAGTCCAAAATATTGAGATGCAAAGAAGTCAAATATATTTATACAAACCTCAGAAAAAATTAGACCTAAAGGCTGTGGCGAGTTTAAATTTTAACAAAACATATTTTGATACTGGTAAAAGGTAGATCTTTCATTTCCTATTTGTTTATTCAAAAAACCATCAGTTAGAAGGATAAGAAACATGACCTTCAGAACCTATTACCACAGATTTCAACAACACTTTAGAATGACATTGTTACCTAGGGGTGGAAGTACTCAAAGGACTTGTTTGGAAGACTCTCCAGAGATACATATTTCCAAAGGAGACTCCTGCGTGGGCATAAAGGGTGATAGGGTGGAGTTGGGCACTGGTATTTCTCATGTAGAACACAGGATGTTTCGGTATTAAGCAAACAAACACAAAACCCTCCAGACACATTTTGTGATGCTTTGCACTATCAATTAGTATTCTGTGATATTCTGTAAATTTGAAATATATTTGCTTTATTTGGATCAATCATAAAACTAGACATGATTGCTTTGCATACATTCACAAACAGAAAGGGAAAATACCCTTTAGAGATATGAATAAGGCCACTCTCCTTTGCCAGTTAAGTAAGAGGACCAACACCAGGGCTACAAGTGAACATAGGTTTGAAGTTTTGTCTGTGTGTCTTGTAGAGAGAATGTGTAAAGTTTTTAAAAAGTCGGTACTGTGGCCTTCTAGAATTCTTGATATTTCAGTGGCTAGAAGAAGGGTGCGGGTCAGGACTGAGGGTGTCTGGGTAGAGCATCATCAGCTCGGACAGAGTCTGAAAGAGCTGACTTTGCTAGAGGTCAGGCTGCGTTGAAATGCACTGGCAAACGTACTGGAGAGGGAGGAGAAGGGAAGGGGTGACTCGCCTGGCATCTGACTGTTCTGCCTGGCTCCGTCCAGGCCCATTTAGTCATAAACATCATATTCATCCAAACCTTTAAAAGTTACACTTTTGACTTCACTTTGTATGAATGTGCATAAAAGGAGGAAAATAATCTCTTGGGGTAATAAGATAGCTTTCTAACAGGGACTTTCCATATCCATTGCACATAATCCATAGTTGCCACTATGTTGTTGTTTCTAATTCTGTTGCACGTCTATCTCTGTCTCTCTGAGCATATCCATCTCTGCAGCGAAGGCCATGAGCCTTTAGGATTATAACTGCCCCCACCCCCATTCCTACTCCCATGCTTTACTTGTTATGCTGCCCAGAAAGAAACTCATATTAGTGTAAGCCTCAGGAGCTCAAGGCACAGGCTTATTTGGTCACTTGAATTTGTTGCTCCCTTTGCATTTATCACAAAATGATCTCATCACAAAAAGGCCCGAATTTCACACCCTTGCTGGCTTGCAGAGAAGCCGGTTCCTCCCCTATTTCTATCCAACACACACAAAGCTCTTTATGTTTCTATGATCAGATAAAATCTGTATTGACGTTTCTTTTCCTGTGGATGTATTTCACTTCTAGGTATGAAGATTTAAACTATCAGGGCAATGCTGTGTTTGTAGTTTCTCTGTTTTAGTAAATGAAGAGCTCCTTGGGAAAGGGGAGCGCATCTTTTCCACTAATGAATAAATATTTATTTTCATTTAAAAATGATACATGCTCATTAAAAATAATTTGGAAAAATACATAGGAGTAAAATGAAGAAAAATTAAAGTAATTATTTCTGTAATTTAAATCCAATCATTAATAACCATTTGATATATTTCCTTACTCTCATTTTCCCCTGAGGATATATCTTTTAAACATGCTGTTATCCTACTTTCTATATAATTTTGTGTCCTGCTCTCAAAATTTAACCTAAGAATTTTACACGTAATTACATAGTCTTCATAAACATTTTAAATAAATATGTACTATTCCAGAAGAGGAACAGCTCATTTAACCTAAATTTCCAACAAGAGCATTATTTTTATTATTATTTACTTTTTTATATTTCCATAATACTTTGCATAAACAGTAAATGAATCAGTCAATAAATAATAAATGAATAAAAGTTCAAATCAGTATATATTTTTAAATATTTTATTAAGAAAAATTTTAAAGATGTGACTATAGGCAGATTACTATAATGAACTCCTATTTACTCATCACCCAGCTTGTACAATGGTGAACTCATGGCCTATCATTTTCTCACTGTAATGCCGTGTTATTTTGAAGCAAACCTCAGACATCATAGCATTTAGTACATCAATATTTCAGGCCCATCAGGACATTTTTACATGTTAAGTTTAAAAACATCTCAATAAATAGTTCTAATCATTGTATATAGTAGTATTTTTCTTCTTAGTACCCCAACGTCCTATTTTCTAATCTGTAACAATCGATCATAAAAATCTCATCCGTGAGTCTCATAATATTCTTAGGCACATCTGTAAGCCAAAGGGCAATTTGGTTGACTGGAGAAACATTTCACAGATCTGGCTAGGTTTCTTGGGGAGCTATTTTTCTTTTGGCACTTTTTTCACTTGACGCAAATTTAGAATGATAATTTGTATGCAGGCTCTATGCAGCATTAATTATACTCATTATTGAATATATGCATGTGTTGTGTACAATTCTTTATCCGAGGTGAAAGGAAAACGTAGTCCTCTGACTACTTAGAACTCCAGTTCTAGCTGCAGCCAACCAATACTAGATTAATATGCCAAATCTACTAAAACCAAATGTAACACTGGATTTAAAAGTTTATAGTTTTTAAGGTTTATTGGCAGAAATGGAAAACATGTAATAAGTATGTGGGGCATTTAGGAAGTTAGAAAAGGGGGGAAGTATATAGTAAAAGTCTGATTGGTATTTTAAAAAACACTGTGTTTGGGAGGAAGAAGATTGTACATTGTAGAACAAAGGGTGCTCTCCATGTGCCTGTATGTGTTGCTCTGCTTTATTCTAAGAATATTTTAGAGAACCCTCTATGAGCCAGCTTCCCATGGCTAGATCCTTTACACAAAGTGTTCCACAGATGTAGATGCTCTGTGTAAATTAGGCTCCCTGTAGAGAACCTATATTTAGGGTTTTGTGCTGTCTCACTGTCTTTGAATTGTAGGTCAGTGACTGTTCAGTAGCAATGTGTTGTCCAACAGGTGTATTACACTCATCAGAAATTCAGGCTGTGAGTAACTATGTAACACACTGCATCAGTATAAACTGAATTTATGTGTTACTCAGGTCTATTTAATCTTAGGAGCACATTTTCCATTGGCCTCGAAAGTGAGTAGCTAGAATATTGATGTGCCTAACCCTTGGGGAAGGAAAAAAAAAAGTCTCTCCACCACACTAAATCTCTAGAAAAATATGAGGGTTTACAGTATGGACACATACAAAATATTTTCAGCCAAAGCTGGTAGAGCAAAGCACATGGGAAAAAAAAAAAAAAGAAAGTAATAACATAAGCAATAAACTATCCCAAGCAAACAGAGAGCATCTGTAAAATTTGCCAGACTGGATGGTGCAAACAATATAAACTCTTTTTTTCTTTTCCATTTCTTTTTTTCCCTCAACCTTCTGATCATTTCTGTGTCTCCTTTACCCTGGCCTGGCATCACCATCATTAAAATGTCAGCAAAAGGTTAGAAATGTATCTGATGGCTTGGCTAAGGCAGGTATCACAGGAAGAGATAGGTAGAAACTAGCCACTCTATTATTTTAAATCTGCAAGGATGTTTTACCATAACCTATAATACTCATATTTAAAAACTAACCTTTTCATAGTTATTTTAACATTGATCTCACAACACAACAGCCAAGATAAAAGTATAAGTCTTTCTTCACGTCTTTTTTACACGTGATATCGGATTCTGCCATATAAACCTAGAATATAAACTGCCTTTTAAAGAGAAACATAAGTTTATCCATGGTTTTTTCTAGCTTGTGTATTATATACTACACCCAAGTGAACTATCCATGCCCCATCATTATAATAGCTATACTACCTATTTTTATTATTATTAATAGTGTTTGTTTCTTGGTGTGTATATGAGCACCCCCGTTTTCTTATGCTTGGAGTTTCCTTATGCTTGGCCTCTTTGGCTCCAGTTGTTTATACAATTGTTGTTACCTCTGTGACCTCATGTATCCTTCCAGCTATAAAAGATTTCTTAAAATAGTATTCTGCACCTTCTACCTCCTTCCCCCTAGTTAAGTTCAGAATTGTGGTTGGATGATTCTGCTTACATAGGGCAGGGAATTCTTTATAAATACCCCCACCAAGCCAGGATTTTCGTTTCAGACCTAACGATGCCGATAGCCACAAAATTTTTAAAAAAATGATTTGTTCAGATCATCAGATCCCTGTTTCATGAGGGTGGCATGTTTTCTGGATAAAGTTTATTGGACCCGTAACACACGATCATGCACAATTACCAAAAGGATGGGAATTGTGGCATTCTCTTACTGGGATAACCTTGGTGATTCTGCTTCACCTGGAATGGTGAGGGAAGGATGAAAACCCCACTCAAGGCAAAAACATTCAACATGGTGATTCTGTAGCCAGCTTAGTCCTTTCAGGTTGGAAATGCTGAGGAGAAATCTTCATTTTTTCCACCCTTAACTGGGGATTACTTTCTTCTTACCTAGAGCCTGTGATAGAAAGGATATGCTATGGAGATGGTCTTATGGAGTCTGCTCCATTAGGAAACCATGCTAGGGCCCATAGAGAACTGATTCTGTATATTCTATCTTCCTCTATGAAAATATTCCTAATGTGCTGTTGATGTATATCTTTTGGTCAAAAGTAATTTGCTTTCTGGGTATTTGGTGGCCACTCTGGAATCAACCTAATGTATTTGTGGTGTGGAGATTCGTAACCTCTGAATACTAAGTTTAAAGACTCTTATAATTAATTATTGAAAGACATCTTAGCCTTTAACCATTTCTCTCTTTGGTCCACAAACAAGTTGATTGGTTAATCATGGCTTTGTTTATTTTTATTGTTGTGCACATTGCACATAAAATAGGAAAGAAGAAAGTTTGTCTGTAATAGGTAATTACAATGGCAAAATTGTACTTTCTCTGTTCTCATTTTTTCATTTCTGATTGTATAAAGACCTACGCTCTAGGGAGTGTGTTTCAGTTTTGCTAAGAAAATGATAGAGGGGAAGAATAAATCCAGTTCTATAAAGTGATGTCAAACACAACTTGACACAATTACAAATATCAATAGTTTATTCAAACCCCGTTCTTCCACTCCAGGAAGACTTTGATTTCTGGTTACATCCATTGATAATAAAAATCCAAAGCAAGGAAGAAACAGAAACTACTTTTGAGACCTTTGGAAATCCAGACTTTTCTGAGGTCATGGTGGGCCTAGTGGACCCTTAAGAGCCTGTGTTACTTCTTGTGGGAGCCCTTTGTACAATCAGAATTCACACAGTTTTCTCCAGATCGAATAAAAACCCAGAGGCTGTGAATCTTTAAGATTGTCTCCAGGTCATTCTTTTCACAAACTTTTATTGATTTATTTATTATTATTTCAACAAACTATGTGACAGGTAAGTGTGAACCCATTTCTTTTTCTTACCTTTCAGCTCCTTGTATTTATTTCTTTACTTATTTATTTATTTAAAGCAAGGAGAAACCTCCTTATGGCTTGCTAAGGGCCCTTTGCATATTTGCATGTAGCCAAAAGATTCAGACCCTTGCAAGAACTCTGGTTGTCAACTGGTGATCTTGCCTTTGTCTTTTCTTATATTTCTGCCTGTGGCGCCTGTCACTAGCAGTCAAATGAGGACAATTTTACCATTCTCTCCTGCTGCTCTAATTTTTTTAGTGCCGGTACGTGAATTTGTTATTCTTTATAATTCCCTTTGAAGTTGGAAATCCAAGGGGAATCTAAAACCGACCAGATGTTTCTGCTGCTGGAAAGGGAAGAGAGTAAGGATTAAGTTTAACAAAAACTTGGTCTCTAGGAAAGAAAATCATTTCAGCTGGAAATCATCTTTAAATGCATTCATTTGCTACATATCTGTTAGTTAATTTACATTTACTAGTTCCTTGTAGGCCATATCACCTATTTACTCTGGGGAAAATTCGTAAATTTTGTGAACAAATAGACTCATGTTGTGGTTTGCTCAGGCCTATTTCCCTTATGGAGTTTTAGTTTTATCACTCTGCATAGACTTCTTACATGCTTTACCGTGAAGTTTTTTTGTTGTTGTTGTTGCTGTTGTTGAAGGATCGCTATCATGTCACATTAGGTTTGGAGGCCAGTTCTACAGACTGATCCAAGAGGGTGAGGTCAGTGCAGCCTGCAGTTAGGGAGGGAAGGAAGAGAGACCTGCCAGAATGCTTAGCCTTTATGGAGAACTTCATTCTTGCTAGAGATAAGTAGATCAAAACAAGAATAAGAATGGTAAAGACCTTCAGGGGAAATGAAAGGAAAATCTTGTGGTCTTTCAAGGATTCAGATGATGTTGAAGACAGTGTGAATAAACAGGTCGGGAAATGAAAAGTAACAGACAAAGTTAGATATATTAAAACACAAAAGAGAAAAGGGCATCTGTGAAATGACATGTACGGGGCCTCTTGGAACAGGTGCTCAAGGCTTCAGGCCCCCATACAAAAGGGAAGAATGATGGAAAAATAAGATTGGAATAAAGTCTTAAAAACCAAGCAGAATGTTTCTGTGGTTTGCTTAATATTTCATAAAAGCATTGGATTGCAGCAATGGATGTTTCATTTGCTCGTTTCCCACACAGCATCTCTCACACCATCCTCTTACATTTCTCTCTGGATTTCGGAGGCTTCCCTAGGTTTTCAGGAGGACAGAGGAATCTGCCAATAACTGCTTTGCACCCCTTACCTTGTTCAGTGGGTTAAACATTTGGAAACATTTCCCACACCTCACGAGGGATGAATAGTCACCACTCAGAGTTTCTATTACTCCATCCTATCTTATTTTTAAATAGAAAGTCTGAGTCCTCAGTAATTATATTAAGCTTCTTAAGCCGCACATATCAATTGCGTATACCATTTTAAGCATTTTTTTCAGCCTTTTGAAAGAGAGAGTAGAGGAAAAGACAGAGAGAAATCACTTTGCAGCTGATTCACTTATTTTAAGCAGCTTTCTTCATTTCAAAATATAAAAAATTCAGGTCCTGGAACATTGGGTGATTTGAATGTTCTGTAAAGATTTTAAAAAAAGATTTTTTAAAAAATCATATGTTCTACATTCAGAGACCTGGATTTTCAATTTATTCCTTAAAAAAACAGATTGAGAAAAGGCAGTTTTCAACCTAAACAGTTTCTCTTCCTCCTTTTCACTTATTTATTATTATTATTACTATTCTTTTTTTGTCAAAACAGATGGTATGAAAAGCATTTATGTTGGTCTCACTACTGACAGAGCTTAACCTAATAATCCAAGACTTGGAACTTGGTGTTTCAATAAAGGAAACACTGAGGTATTTTCCATTCAAACCAGCATCAAAAGTTTTTAATTAACACCATCAGAAATTAATGGGCTGAATGCAAGACAGGGTTCCTACATACCCCTCTACTGGGAACAAGACAGCAAGTGGGATCCATTGTGCATGTTTGTATTTTATAATGTATTTTTATTTACTTACTGAAGCAGAGTCCCAGCTGCACGTTGCATGGCAGAGCTACAAGAGTAAAACCTGCGGAGGGCTGCTTCACTCCAGCAGCTTCATTTTGCTCACTGATTTATTGTCCTGAGTCCTTTGTGATTGTAATTGGTTAGAAAGTTTGAAATTAGCAAGTCCTTGTCAGCCCATGAAAGCTTTGAAATCATGAGGCTTGATACAGCTATCAAGCCTGCCGAAGCCTAATCACTCTTCGGGCTAGGAGCCTTCAGAGCAGTGAACGCTCTCAGTCCGCGGGCTTTGCCCCAGTCACCATTCACCACCCTCTGGGGTTCCTTGTCTTGGATGGTGGCTTTGTTTTGGGCCCTTTCTTTTCCATCACTGAAGCCTATTGCAGGACGAACAGATTTTGGACTAACTAATGGGGATGGGGAGAATTGGGAAATGAGAGCAAATGGGAAAGAGAGTGAAGTAGAGGATCGGGGGAATAGGGAGGAAGAAAAAGAGGTAGAAAAAGCATAAAAGAAAAAGGAATATAAGATGGGAAGAACTTTGTAAATATTGACATTTGGTTTCTGTACAACTGGATTCAGTATCTCAGGATAGAACTCACTGATACAGCCTTTTAAATGGTCCCTGAGGTGCTTTATATTTTCCGAACAGTTTTTCTCTTTTTAAGGCTTGCCCACTCACTGTCAAAGGGAAGCCACATTTGTTCATGTAGGAAACCCTAACCTGCCCACCACGGCTATCGCCACATTCGGGGGTATTAGGAATACAGTCCTAATACATGATGGTAGAGGAATGGGGGCTTTATCAGCTCTTCTCCTGGAACCATAAAAGTATCTGTTGTTTATCCTTATGCTCAGAGCCCCCAAACCAACATTCTCCAGAAAACTCCTTCGCTGCTTGATGAGTTGCAAAATAAAGTCACCTTCATCCTTTCCCAACACAGGAGCTGCTTTGGCTGGGTTAACTAAAGTAGATAGATATTGTCAGCAATGATGAAATGTTTGTAGAAGCTTAAAGGTCTTAATAACTTTCTATAAATTTGACTCATTTGTGTTCAAAGTCTTCAAGCTTAATACATTTAGGTGCAACCCTTAACCTTTTCCAGCTTCTTCTCTACTTTAATAAAAACAAAAATAAATACAAACCAAATACAACAAAAGTCTTATTGCCATGAATTCAGAATGTCAAAAAATTTTTCAGTAGACCCAATCGTGGCAAAATGCTGCACAAATGCATCACCATTTTTGGAAAAGCTCTGTAAAGTAGTAGTTTAACCATTTTTTCCCTGAAACATGGGAAAATCAATACATATCTAGAGGATAATAATTGGTGAATGAGTGTCAGAATTTTCATAAGAATCGCTAAAAGTCTGATCTTGACATCATAGCCTGAGAATCAGGAAGCCTATTAACAAAACACCATTTTTCTATTTCTTATCTAGACAATGTTAGGATTTACTGTCTCAGAGTTTGACTTCTTGCAGCAGTCAGCGACACCTTGTGTAGAATATATCTAGTAAAGAAGATGCAGTCTGACTTTCCCAGACTATCCTTTGGAAGATGCTAGATCAGCCTGCACAGTGTATTATGCCCCCCAAGTCTTTATAGGCTACTCTAGCGGCTATGCCTGGCACTCCCTGTCATAGTTCCTCAGGTCATCTCTGATTTCAGCTGCACCTGAAGCTGTTCTCTGCTAGCCCAGACTCCAACCTCAAGTATATTTCTCCATGTTCTGCCCCAGGACCTTTTCCAATGCTGGAAGAGCTCAATACCTCTACACCGAATGAAGGGAGGGGGAGAGGAGTGGAGCTTAATGCCCTGGAGGCAGCTCTCAAACAAAGGAGGAATAGAGCTGGAAAAAAAATGTTCCAGCCTCCATTTCTTTCTGATGGCTACCTCTAGAGGCTTTTTGTACAAATCTCAGGGATCCTGGAGGAATTTAGCCTCAGTTGCCACATGGGTGGCCTCATTGATACACCCTTATTATTGCCTTTTCTACCTCTCTGTTTTCCCGCTCACTCACCCCTGCCTTCTGCAATCACACTCCAAATTACTGCCTGCACCCAAGTCCTTGTCTCAGACTGTTCCTTGGAAGGAACCTAAAATCAACCAGATACTCAGGTTGGTTTTGTTGCATCAGTCGATTCACAGCATCTTCTCTACTGTTTACTACCCCCCATGAATTATTACCCATTCATAGCTTAGTTTCCAAAGCTAGATATAAGCCCAATTCTTCACTTCAATAGATTATAACATTTGGAGGAAGAGACATTGTTTTATTCACCTGTGGCCTCCTAAACCTAGTACTGCCCTAGCACATAGTAGGTGCTCAATGTTTGTTGAATGAGTGAATAAATGCATTGTTCACACCAGGAACTTTTTTGCCAATAATAAGAAATACTGTTGTGTTTCAGTCAAGTGTAAAATGTTTTACAACCAATTTGTTATTACTAGATTTCTGAAGTGTAGGTATGTGATTTACACTTTTAAATATGAAATTAAAACACACACAGAATTGTTCCTATAATAAAGACACTCAGACACCTGTGTTTTCTAACATGCTTTTTAAAATTGGAGAAAATGGGTAATATATTAGTTTGTACTCCAGAAATTGCAAATAACCCTTGGTTAAACCCATGAGAATGTGTTATCATCTAAATATCTTTCCTGTACATCAAGGTGGGGAAAACAGATTGAGGACTTCAGAATTATATTATATTCAGCATCTGCCACCATTCGAAGTATCTGATTGAATTCAACAGACTTTTAATTGACTCTCATTTTATGATATTTGTTTTTGTCATTGTGTGAGACTAACCTGCAATGAGACATGGTGAAGTCTTGTTGTTGCCAGTTTCCTAGATAGAAATATAAGACCCACTCTATCCATAATCAGCACTGGGACAGAGTCCACCTTCCAGGAGAGAGATTAATGAGGCTCCAGAATACAAATGGCAATGAGATGGAAAGTTTAAAACTCTGTGCATCTCAATGTCCAAAACATTGATATGTAAAGGTTATTTTGGGGGTGCAATGACCATGACGATCACCCTAACATCACAAGCCTCCTCGTTTTTATCCAATGTCCCAGTCTGGACTGAAGAAGCTAAAGGATGAGGAATGCTCCAGGAAAAGGCACTTTTGTTTTCCAAGTAGTTTATTTTGGCCCCAGGTGAATACAGAAGGAGATATTGCATGCTAGCTATTTTTCTCTGTGCAAAAAAATATTTCCCTCCTTTTAGAAAAGTTTATCAACCTTTAATTTGAGAAGATAAACTATTCACAATTACAGAGTCTTTCCTCCAAAAAAGTATCTCAAGTCTCTGCTCATGTCACATCTGAGAACATCTCATTGGTTAAAACAAGTCACTTAACCAAACTCAAAGTCAAGAGATGGGAATATATACCCCCTGACACACACTAACATATGCTCTGAGGATTATAGTAACATTATATGGCAAAGTATATGAATGTAAAGTTCTATTATAGTGAGGAGGTGGAGAATTAGGGAAAATAATCTGACCTACCACATGTAGTATTGGTTTTGGACTCAAAAACAAATGGCTTAAATAAACAACTGAAGAAGCCTGATGTGGTATAGGGACTTTTTTGGTAGAGGCTGATAGCACTTTTGCAACCACAGTCTCTAACCACCTGCAGAAGTTGTCTTCATAGATTACCTTTGAATTCATCAATCATGGTAACCACGAAATAGAAAATAGGGGCCAAAGAAAACACACTATAGATTAAAAATGAAGAGCTTGAATTCTACTGAAGCTCCATCACTAAATAAGATGAAATCTCACACAATTCTGATTTTTCCCCATCAGTATATTATCATCTCTAAAATAGGAATGTTACCTGTCCCAAGAATTCTTTTTCACTTTTTCTTATTATGGAAAGCATACATAGGCATTGTAGAATACTGTGTATAGAATAAACTACAAGAGAACAATTAAAATTACCTACAATCTTCTATAGATAATTTACCTTCAAACTTTGAAAGGGGATATACTTTTCTAATAATTTATTTTCTGTGCATATGTAACTTTTTTTTTTTTGGTAAAACACTCTGAACACTCTTTTATATCCTACTTTTGTCACTTAAATCTGTGTTTTGAGTAACATTCTATGCTTTAAATAATTTTCAATATCTTTTTAGTACCAGCTTATTATATTCCACATTGACTATCCTATTTTTGTGAAATTTAAATCAGATGTTATGAAGCCTTTAAACAGCAGACTATACTTTCAAAATAAAGGTATTTTTATTATAGACTTTTAGAGGTTGAAGAAAAAGAGAGAAGTAACATCAATGAACGCCTACTCTGTGCCATGCCATGTGTTTAGAATTTTATCTAAGCCGTCTCGTTTAATAACCGTTTAACCTAATGAGACAATATAGTATGATGGTTAAACTATGCTGTAGTCTGTCAAGTCCAACTACATAGCTGCTAATGAACTTGGTGACTTTGCAAAAAGTTTATCTTCTCTTTGACTCAGTTTTTCTACTGTAAAGTAGTAATGACGATAATAATAGCACTCACCTCCAAAAGATTATTGTAAGAATTAAATAAGTGAATACATGCAAAATGTTTAGAATAGTAGGACTTGATAAACATTAGCTATTATTTTCTATCTTTCACTGCCTAGATTAAAGTCCCACTACTCTATTAACCCTCCTATCAAAATACAAATCCACTTTGATTTTAGCTTCTTTGGTCTAAAAGTGGATACTAAGAAGAGGCAATGTAATATGAAGGATTTTAAATTTTTTAATCCTGGCTCCTCAGCCCTCTAATAATATAGCCTCTGAAAATGTAGCCACTCATTTATGACTATATAATTTATAAAATTTATTTATTATGACTACATAATTTATAAAATTCTCACTCCATTATATTTTTATTTAAAATGGGTAAATACTAGCCATCTTAGGGTTTTTATGAGAATTTAAATAAGATAATATATGTTAGGAGTCTACTAACTTACCTAGACCATAAATGGCTTTGCAAATGTTAATCTTTTCTCCCCGTACTTCTATTATTGTTTTATTTGTTTTAACAACTAATATCTCTGGGTGGGTAATTTATATACTTTTTACATTACCACAGGCACTGATACATTAGTGTAAGACAGTCAATAAATACCTAAAGACTATCTGGAGGCAGTGTTGCTAAGTACTCAATACTTATCATCTAAACTTTCTACAGTTTATCAGTTTTCCTGACTCTAGCATGGTCTGTACTCCGTAAACGTACCCATCATTTCTTTAATTCAAAACAGTCATTATCATGTAATAGATTTCTCTTTCTTATCACATTGCTTTGTAAAAGGTTTTTATTCAAATGAACAGAAAACATTTTTATCTTACAAAGCAGACAGAAACATACACTGGGGAAAAGAATCCCTATTCAATAAATGGTGCTGGGAAAATTGGATAGCCACAAGTAGAAGACTAAAACAGGATGCATACTTCTCACCACTCACAAAAATTAATTCATGGTGGGTAACAGACTTAAACCTAAGGCATGAAACCATAAGAATTCCAGAAGAAAACACTGGAAAAACTCTTATAGATATCAGCCTAGGCAAAGTATTTATGAAGAAGACCTCAAAGGCAATCACAGCAACAACAAAAATAAATAAATAGGACCTGATCAAATTAAAAAGCTTCTGCACAGCCAAGGAAACAGTCAATAGAGCAAATAGACAATCTACAGAAATGGTAGAAAATATTTGCATGTTATACATCCGATAAAGGTCTAATAACCAGAATCTAAAAAGAACTCAAGCAAATCAGCAAGAAAAAATCAAACAACCTCATTAAAAAGTGGACAAAAGACATGAACAGAAGCTTCTCAAAAGAAGACACACTAATGGCCAACAGGCATATGAAAAAATGCTCAACATCTCTAATCATCAGGGAAATGCAAATCAAAACCACAATGCAATATCATCTAACTCCAGTGAGAATGGCTTTTATCAAAAAGTCCCAAAACAACAGATGCTGGCATGGAGAGAAAGGAACACTTATATACTGTTGGTGGGACTATGAACTAGTACGACCTCTATGGAAAGTAGTATGCAGATACTCAAAGGACTAAAAGGAGACCTACCATTTGATCCAGCAATGTCATTATTGGGTATTTACCCAAAGGGAAAAAAATAATTTTATCAAAAAGACACTTGCACTCAAATGTTTATTACAACACAATTCATGATTGCAAAGATGTGGAATCAACCTAAATGGCCATCAATACATGAATGGATTAACAAAATGTGGTATATGTATACCATGGAGTACTACTCAGCCACAAAAAGGTGAACTAATACCCTTTGTAACAACCTGGATAGAACTGGAAACCATTCTTCTAAGTGAAGTATCACAAAAATGGAAAAACAAACACCACATGTACTCGCTATTAAATTAGAACTAATCTATCAGCACTCATGTAGTAAAACCCAATGGAAATCAAGAAGGTGGGAGAGGGGAGGAGGGGACTGGGTAAATTCACATCTAACAGGTACAATGCACATTATCTGGGTAATGGACACGCTTACAACTTTAACTCGAACTGTACAAAAGCAATTCATGTAACCAAAACATTTATACCCCTGTAATATTCTGAATTTTTTTCAAAAAGTGCAAAAGACCCACCTTTTATAAAGCAGTCTTTAGTTCCTTCTGTGAGCATACAACATTATTAAATGAGTGACAAAGTAAGGAGAGAATGACTGAATGAATGACTCTATCTTATTCATCTAATAGTTGTTAAGCATTGGTTGTGGCAGTGTAGCATTTGGATATCATATCATTACTTGACCAAATACGTCAATGCACTCTGCTTCTTCTTTTTGTTTGTAAAACTTAGATAAAAGAGCTAAGGCCACTACCTCAGGCTGTTAACCATCTAGATTCTAGAAGGAGATAGACATGGAAACAAATAACTTCAATATAAAGCAGAATGAAATAGATGGTGTTATAAAGAATAAGCAAGACACTGTGTGAAATCAGAGAAAGTAATTGATTCTAAGGTGAGTGAGGAGGAAAACTTTAGGAAAGAATTGACCTTTCAAGTCAATGTTGGAGAATGAATGAGGTTCTCACCTAGTGGAACAATAGAATAAGGCAATCAGGCTGAAGGAATATCAGGAAAACTGAAGTGTGAAGCTGTGATAATGTCTGGTGTGTTTCAACACTAGGACATAATGGAAATTAATGGGAGATGAGGCAGTGTAGTTTCCAAGAGCAAATCATGGATGTCTCCAGTATGAAGTTCTATTGGTTAGTTATGGGAATCATTAAAGGTACATTTAAAAAAACATAGAGGACAGTAACATGATCCAAGCTGTGTTTTCTAGAAGCAGATATTACTTAATTCAGGTCAGACTTCATCACTAATGAACTCTGGATCAGTTAGAGAATTGCACAATTCTACCCAAAATCATCTACTTGTGGGATGGACATTTTAGCTGGTTAAATTGCCACTTATCTAAAATTAATGCAACATCAGAGTTACCTTTCTAAAATAAAAATTAGGTCATGCCATTCCCCATCTTGAAAATGCTTCCTCAGTACTTATAAAATAAAATCGAAACTTTATTCTATATCATTGCAAAGTCCTTTATTATCATTCAACCCTTTGGTTTTCTCATCTGTGAAACAAAGATTATGATCCTATCCTCCAGGGCTGATGTGAAGTAGTTCCTGTAAAACACCTAGTACATTGCCTAGATACATGATAGGCCCTCAGCTCATGGCAGTTATGATTGTAATCGCTCTATTATCTCATCTCTGTTCTCTCTCACCAGCTCCATCTTCCCCACTCTTTAGTATTTTCAGACCAAGTTTATCATTCTTTGCGTTTTCATTGTCTAGTATAATGCCTGGTGCATAGTAGGTGCACAATAAATAAATCTTTAATGAAGTAATAAATTATGCTAACTTTCTAGTGTCATTCTTATGCTCATGCATTCTAGATAAATACAAAATACTCTTCTTTAGTATTACCTAGTAAATAATTCCACATAATTGAGCCATTTAATGACAGAATTTCAGGAGAATTTTCATTCATCGAAAGTCCCTCCTTTTGAAATTATCAACTCAATACAACTTAAAATCACATATAATATGTATGTAAGTAATGATTCTACAAAGTGTACCTAAAAACTACTAACTTTGGAATTACTCACTTCAAACCCTAAAATAGATATTGTTTAAAATCACAGACAAAATGGCATCCACACCTTCAGTGTGAATGTGAAGGAAATATTAACAAGATGTTGTAGTTGACTAGAGAATTGCTTACAGCAATGGTCTCCCATTGCCCTTCCACTTTTTCTGTCCTTAATACACTAGGATTGATTTTGTGTGAGTTCTATCTGTGCATTTTTAAATTCTTTTTTAAAAAGGAATGGACCCAGTTTTCAGTGATGCTGATATTCATTGATGATGCCAAGACACCAATGAAGAGTGTATTTTTAGTGAAATATGTTCTTATTTTCTTGTTTGTAGATTTTTAAAGCCAATCCAAGAAAAAAGAAATCAAATTTTGCCAATTTGAAAAGAACAAAACCAACTAAAACCTTCTTTTAAAATTTCTAAGCTATTATAAGAATATTACAGACAAAAGATTGTACATGAAAGATTTTTTTTTCTAAATCAGGTTGCTTTGCCTTTCTTTAGTCACTTCAAAAGTCTTTGTCAGGTATGAAAAAGAAATATACTCAAATTGAAGAGTAAATATAATTAAAATGGTTCCTTGCCTTGATATATAAGCTTCTTATGGGCAAAAATCTGTGGAAGTTTAATACTGTAAAATTTGAGCTTAAAGGAAAGAATAAAAAAGAGTAGGCAGGGAGAGGAAGAAGTTTGATTTCTGTAAGAGTAGACATAGAAAATGATAGTGAAATAACATTAAATCATTATTTGCTTTTAATAAGAAAGTTTTAGATCCATATTTTTTTTTAATTTCCAGTATTTGGCATGTATCTGACACACAATAATCTCTTTTTAAGAGTTAACTAATGAATGAATGATTATCAACTAGGCCACATTAGTTTGTTGTAAGCACAAGGTTTCTGGTAACAGAAATAATAAAGAAGTCAATTGATTTATCATCAAGACCAAATATTTATTGGATACCTACCTTGAATTCATTCTTTAGCACATGGTTTGGGGCTGTGCTTTCATTTTGAACACTTACCAGCTGAGTTGCCTCCATGAGCCTCAGTTTCTTCCTTTGTAAATTGAGAATTATGAAAGTCCCCTAGTTCAGAGGTTTATAGGGAGAATTACATGAGAAAATGCCATAATGCCCTTGGCCAAGTTCCTGGCCTATAGGAAGTGCTCACTAAATTTCAGATATTGGTATAAATATTAAATTATTTATAATATTATATATAAATATAAGTATTACCTAAAGTGGCACCTAGGACATCTCAGAATTCAACAACATATTAAACATCTGGGAAGCCCTACACAAGACAACAAAGGTTCATATTGATGATAATCTCTCTGAAAAGAAATACATTCTAATTGGGGAAAGGGATCCTATGTATTAAGAGATAGAAATCAGTACTAATGAAGTTAACATTTATTAAACATCGACATTCCCTTGAGCTCTCACATGCATTATCCTATTTAACTCTCACGACAACTACATGAAATTGGTATTATGATTCCTGTTTTACATCGGAGGAAAGTGAGGCACAGACGAGTTAAGCTCTACTGATATCTGGCATGAAACACTCATATCAGACTCCAGAGCCTGAGTTTTCATTCCATTACCCAAAATAGGCTATATGCAAATGAATGTGTAAGTGTTGAGAAGAGAAAGTGAACACTGCGAGCTGATCATCTGGGGAAGAGGTTGGGGTAGTAAGGAGGATTGGGCCTTCAGGGACCAAAATGTTCATCCTATAGCAGAGTCTGGCTCCTTAGGTTTGAGTCCTGACTCCTCTACTTATTGACTGTGTTATCTTGGGCAAGTTTCTTATCTCTCTGTGCCTCCATTACCTCAGCGATAAAAATGGGAGTAATAACAGTATTACCTGATAGAGTAGTGAAGATTTAATTAGTTAATACATGTGATTACAATGGGGTTTAGGGCATCTAAAAGTTCAATGAATGTTAGCTGATCTTAATATCGTTGATTTTTTTGCTCCTGCTGTCGTTATTGCTGGCCGAAATACTTTGAATTTATTTCCTTCTTAATGAGTTAGCATTTGAAATTTAAAGAGAAGCTAATATATCAAAGGTGTAGATCATTAGAACACGTAAACCATGATTTTTCTACGTTCAGCCTAACATCATGGGAAAAGAAAATACATTATGACGTCAGCATTCCCATGTATATCTAGGTGAAGGAAATTCAGTAAGAGTATGTTTGGTAGCCTTATGTGATTTCTTTTTTTTTGTGTGCCTGTCCATTGATATTTCTTTTAGCCTCCTTAAGAAAACAGTGATGTCAAGTAAAAAATGTCTTCTTACTTCTTCTGGGCGTGTAAAGCAATATTATTTTTAAAAATATGCACACGAAGGCTTTAAAACAGAATGTTGGGAATGCTAAGCCACAGCTCACACTGTCACATTTAGTCCGTTCCATTAAAGGAACAGTGATGTGTTTAGTGGCTAAGTGTGTAGAAATCCCCCCCAAAAGTAGAATACGATAATATTCATTGACAGGGGAAATACAAGGAGCAATTATACCAAGCTGTGTCTTTCAGACAATGCTGTCAGTTTTTCCACTTTGGTGAATACAGCTGGGCTTGTGATACAAGGGCAAGAAATTCCAATGTTGCTAGAAGACCAGGGAACTGGGTATGGTATTAGCTACACAGAAGAAAAAATATCCGTCAAAGAAGGATGGATTTTTAAAATGCTTATAATAGAAATTATTATGGCAACAGTTGACTGGATTTGCTCTTTACTAGTGACCCCAGCAGAAACAGTTTATTGGATACCCTTTTTCTTCTGTTCTTTGCAGAGACCCTTTGAAGCCAGAAAACTATACCAGAACACCCATATTTTTGACGTGTGTATGTGTGTGTGCGTGGCGATATATGTTTAAACACACATCACATGTGGAATATTTTTGTGTTGGGTATCACGTATCCCATGTCAGTTTTCTATAAATCAAAAGGCATTTCTAATATTTACTACTTCACGCAAAGAAAATCAGTTACAACTCTGCCTCTTTGATGTTTTACTTCATTCATTCATCACCCTCCCTTATAGACAGGTTACAGCTTAATTTCAGATTTTACAAGATAATTTGAGTTCTACTGATTGATTTTATTTTCTGGTACTCATTCATCTTAGTTTACACCTGGTTTTACTCAGTATTGGATTTTTAAAAATGTAAATCTTTGAGGCTAGAAGTTAATAATTAAAACTGGAACAAGGTACCACATACTCATTCCTCCTCTTGTTTTTTTTTCTTTCCCTTTCAAAATACTCATCTGCAAACTTTATTGCATGTAAGTCCACCACCTCTTTATATATGCACCAAAACTATTTTGTATGTGAGCTATGAAACAACTAGAATTAAAACTTGTCCAAGGCCCCTTAGCCTGTTCTTCACAAAAGAACCTTTCTTGTCTGATTGTTAGAAAGTGTTTTGAATGATGCATAACTGAGTAGAGTAACTAAACAATTGCTTTTGAGCATCTGGAGCTTGCCCATTAAGATTTCTATAGCCTTTTCTTTTGCTTTTTGTGGTTTAAGAAGTGAATCATGTTCGGTATCTGAAAGTTTTGGGTTCAGCCCCTTGAGCTTTTGGTAGAAGGATCTCCATGAATCTAATAAATAAATAAAACAAATAACGTAAGAGCTGAGGATAGTTGAGGTCATGTGAGTTTATGTACCACAATATTTTCATCCTGGGAAGAAAAGTTATCTCCCATACATTTTAATTTCCTAAGTACAGATCTAGAAATACACCCTAGCTTTCTTAGGGTGTGCATGTGGGGAATCAAGTTGATTATAAACAACTGATTCAAATATTACCTGAAACTTCATAGAATAATAAGAATACTTTTCAGATAGAAAAAGCATTACCTACAAATAAGGGTAAATTATGAACATGTTTCAGCAAAGCAAAAGCATAGTCAAGTGCTTTCATAATGCTAAATTTTAGATGTTGCACTGATGAGATATTTTCCCTACAAATAAAAGACCAAAGTGTATAAAACCTCAGGACATGTGGCTGAGTTAGAATTACAATGCAGCTGTCATTTTTGCATTTCCTGGCTTTCATGAAACATTACTAGTGATCATCTGTCATTTAAATCAGTTGAGAACATGGATTTATCTTAATTTTCACCCTTTGTTTCCCCTTTTTGTGATAACAGTTATGAGATATGATGATGTAAAGTGTTTCTCCCTATAATGGTCTCAGCCTTGTCCCTCGGCAGCCTAAATCTTCTGGCTAATTCACTGATCAGTTAAATAGTTGAGGTTATTATTATTATAATAATTATTTTACATTTATATAGCACTTTCCTCCAAGGGGCTCAAGGCTTTTTACACACAGTAAATTACCAAATAGGAATTAATCCTTATATCACCCTGTGGGGCAGGTACAGTCACATAAATGAAATTCTACAGTTTGGCCTGTGTCATAGCTCTCTCAGCTCTATCCCAACCCCCAGTAAACCTACCCTGCCTGCCCGAAGGTAAAGTGAAAAGTTGGCAGAGCAAGGAACGGCTGGAAGAAAGATCTTTGGGAAAATGGCCTGTGTCTTTACTTTGGTGCTTTGAGCTACCTGGAAAATAACACTAATGAGAGCAGCTAAGCATGTCTTGGTATGCAGTTTACAGATAAGTTTCACCTATGGGATTTTATTTAATCTCGACACAAGACAAGTTAGGATGTGGTTCTAAAACTTTTGTGTATACAAAAATCACTTGAGAATGAGTGTAATATTTGGATTTCAAGACTTTCTCACCCATGAAGATTCTAATTTAATAAGTAAAGACAGGGCCCTTGGAATCTGTATTTTCACCTCAGGTAATTCTGAGGCAGGTGATGCTTACCCATGCTCTGAGAAACTTGAGCTGATTAAGGAAGAATTGTTAGTACCATTCTACATACCAGAAAATGATGGCTCAAGAAGGCAACATGTCACAGTATTTGGCAAAACCTGGACTAGAAAACATGTTTTCAGATTCCAAAACCCCTACTCTTTTAATTATGCTACAATGGTACCAGGAAAGGAAAAGCAGAGAAGCCAATAAAACAGGATTTAAATGTAAAGGGAAGGAGAGAATAGTCAGATGTGCATGTGAGATACTTTGCACTCATATGGACTGGTATCCTCTGGGTCTTTTGAAACCTTAACTTGATTTGTGATGCCTGGACAAAGAAAAGTACCATCTGAAGGGTAGGACTGGACTGTTCCTTGGTCGCCTGTTCCTTGGTTTTCAAAGCTACCTTGTTCCCTGTAGCCAACAAGTCAGTCAATGAACTCTAATCCAGCAGGTACCTAATGGATTTGCAGTGTTTAATTTTTCACCCTGCCCGCAAAATGATTCCTCTCCTTAATAGGTGCTGCCACAAAAATAAAACTGGATTTTTCCAGGAAACCAAGAAAAGCCCTTTTAATAAGCTTCCTGTTTACGTGAGTGGGCTCTTTATGGAATGGGATGGGTTTTACGTTTTTTATTTGAAGCATTCTTACTCCATTTCTAAGAGAGAGAAAAAAATTTAACAGGAAATGGTTATGAACAATTTAACTATTATTTTTCAATTTAGTATTCCATTTGGGATAATTTCATTCATTTTTTTCTTGAATTAATTTTTATTCGGTTTTCTTCAGAAACTGGGACAAGGCATTATAGGAAAAACTACAGACATAGCACATCCAGAGTTTTTGTTCTATTCTGAACTTCTTACTCAGAAGTGTGCGAATTCCATGGTGGAGTTTAGAGGTGCTCGTAGGATTTATTTGGAGTTTTCAGAAGCCAGAAAAACAGACACGTGGTGTTACTAGTGGCAAAAATTCCCACACTCTGCAAAAACTGACCACACTTTTCAGTAGGTACTACTGTAAATTGTACTGAGAGAATTTCTGTGCCTTTCCTTTTCTCAAATGCATGTATCCCTTAGCTATGGATAATAATTATTGATGTTCTAGTAAAAAATTTTGTGTCTTTCCAACATACCTTTTTATTCTTGGAACTTATCTTCTGCCTCTGAATTTCTCATATTTTTTAAACACTGCGGTTATTTCCAGTCACTAAACTGAGAGATTTTATTTAAAAGCATCTAATAACCTTGTAATGATAAGGTAAACTGGCATTTATTTATTGGCAGAGGAGGGAGCAACAACAAGAGGGATACATTTGGAAAATATAATTGATATGTTATCCCTGTAAAAATGTATTTTGCATCCTTCTCAGAATTGGCCTTTTAGAACTGGCAGGTTTGATCCCATCAAGATTATTTGATACCCAGGATGGATCAAAATTTTGCCAGAAGCTTAAAACTACGTGGGGACCCTCTTTAAGGAAAAAAATATACAATTATAGTTACAAAGTTAAGTACAGGGCCTTGGAAGGGGGCTGTGCAAGTGAAGGTCCCTAAAGTTTTAAGCTCCATTAAATATACTGCAAATCCTGCTCTGCGGATCCCCATTTTGGGCTTTAAAAAGGCACTCAATAAATATTACCGTTTCATATAATAACAAGATTATTCGAGGATAATGCCCTACTTTAAATGTCTAGTCTTTAGTTTCAGAATAAAACATTGTAAAAATAATGCAAGCCTACTTACAAACAATCTAACTGATTCCATGGCGTGTTCCTCTCCATTTATTCAGGCTAACCCTAACCCAATGCGAGTCAACAAATACCATGAGAGCAGACATCTCTGCATGTAGCCTGGTATTTCAAGCAATACTTGAGACAATAAACTACAGGGCAACAAAAAATGTCAACAGTTTGTTGAAGTTCTTTGTAATGGGATTATAGCTGTCTTATGAAACTAATATCAGAAACTGGAGTAGGTTTCGTTTGACCTGTTGGTTCTTTCCTCTGAGTCGGAAAAGATATAAGAGACATAGCTGTCCCACGCATTTTGCTTCTACCACCCATTTTTACACTTAATTATAGCATTTCTCATTGTTATTCAGTTATTTTAAACAAATTTATCTTTTTCTCTAAAACAAGATTGTAAGCAGATTTTTTTTACTGAATCTTTCACAGTGCCAAAACATCAGTGCTTCCTTCTTATTTTTCCCCTTTTTTAAACATCTCAGAATGCCTTGTTCTAGAAATAATTCTTAGTAGTGGTCTCTTGGTAAGAGGTACCTACCGGTTTTTAATTGAACTGCCATGAAAACTGTCTCTACCCTCTCTATCCCCATCCCTCTGACCCTAGAACTTACCCTGAAAGTAGAAATAGCAAATGTTTTGGAACTAAATCTAGAAACGTAAATGGAGAAAAAGAGGGTAAATGATACTGGCATCTCAGAAATTCCTGAATTTCCATTCTCTGTGTGGCTAAGCCAGTTATTTCACCTCATTTCCCCCTCAATAAGACATGGATCCATAGTGTCTGCCTGGGAAGCAACTTCTTGGGGTTCTAAATGGAAAGAGATAAAGCCAATTTTTCTCAGATCCTCAATACAGTGTAATGCCTGGTACCACTAACCAAAGTAAAATTCAAAAGCAAAAGGGTAATTGCAGAGATTAGTAAATCTGTACATCACACACTGATAGTATCCAAATGTTCTCCTGAACATCAATTTCAGACATTTTCTTTCATCAAGAAAATGTGTGTTGCTTTTGACAGGGAAACCCTTAAAAAAATAAAATGGCACATATTTGAATTAGCCATATTTATAACAATTTCACAAGTTTGATCTTCTTGATTTTCAAATTTCCTTTGTATTTTTTCTTCTTTTCATAGGTAATCAATATTTTTTAACAGTGGAGAGGTGCTGGGTTAGCTGTTTGCAGAATTAATTGTGGCTTCTTTAAGAAATAAATTTCACACCTACCCTAGAGCTTATGTTGTGATTCCTTAGCTGAAAATGACTCTTGTACAGAAAACTCTTAGCTTTAGCCTGATTTGTCTTCAGAGAAGAATGGTGTTAGAAGCGTGGTGTTGTGTTCTCCACAAATGAATGTTTGTGATACATATGAAAAAACTACGTACAAAAAAAGTCTGTCCTGAAAAAATGACTTCTTTTCATAACTCATTTGGGCTGGATTTTTTTGATGTGTTCACTGCTTTTTATAAACCATTTCAAGATATCTCCATAACAGGATATTGTTGCATAGTCCATGACTTCATATTTTTATACCCCTTGGAATTCAAAAAAAGTATTAGTCTGGTTGGTCAGTAATATAAAACTATCTGTTTGTAATATTGGACATAATTAGCTTCCAAAAAAAACTATTAATATTTGTTTTTCCAGTTCTTTCCTTATCACTGTATCCCCATTTGTCAGGTTATATATTTGAAATAGATTTCCCTCTAGGGTCTACACACTGAGTATCTTAAATGTTGATGTGGCTGGTAGTTTCAGGCCAGTGACTCAGGACATCAGGTTAATACAGGGTTTCCTAACAGTAGCACCACTGATGTTTTAGACCAGATAATTTTCTGTTGGAATTGGAGGGGTAGGTGGCTGTTTTGTGTCCTGTAGAATGTTTAGCAGTATTCCTGGCCTCTATATGCTAGAGAGCCCCTCAGTTGGAATCATCAAAATTATCTTTAGACATTGCCAATTCTCCCCTGACTGGGGGGGGTGGGAGGGTGCAAAATGGAGTATAGAAAATCTGATCTGATCTGAAGGAAGTCAGGAATTCTCAACTGAATATTTCTCCCATAGAACTGTGATGGGTTCCCTTTTAAATATCGAATTATATAGGCAAGCCTCACAGTTTCCTTTAATGACTTACGTGTTAGAGAAAGGGTTCTGAGATTCTGCATAGATGTATATTTTATACTTTTTACTTATTCATTGGTTTCATTATTACGATGGTGATCTTTCTGAAAGGCAGACCAAGCTGGCACACTGCTATTGACTTAACAACCAAACTCTCCTTTCAACATTTACCTGCCTGAAATAGTTTAATAGTTGATATTTTACCCTTAGTAGCACCTAGCTGAAAAGAGACCTAGCGAAAACTAAAACCAATGGGTAAATCCATCTTGGCTCTGAGGCAGGAAGATGGCACTTACAAAAACAGGGCTTTACTCCACTGATTTTATAGGGTCAGAACCCATAAACGAAAGCTGGAGATTACTTGCTGAACAAAGAGACCAAACCTCTGCTTAACTGTTAAGTTTAACCTGCTTTCAACTACTTCCAACAACTCAACATTGACTGTGTAAAATTCATTAATTCTCATAGTAACCATCGAGGTTAGGTACTTATTATTATGCCATTCCTCCAGATGAGGAAACTGAGGTACTGAAAAGTTAAGTAGCTTGCTCAAAGTCATACAGTCAATAGGAGATGAAGGCAAGTTCCAAATCAGGTGGTACTCCATAGTCTAGGATCTTTTAAAGTCCTTTGAAATATGATAGGTTTTAAAGGGAAACTGACAGGCTGGATTTCAAGCACTTATAAACAGGATATTTAGCCAAAAGACTAAATGAAGAAAATAATATACCCTTTAGATTTAAGGGAGAGGAATGATATGGAAGAAAGGGTTATACATTTAATAATTGGTTATGTTATAATTATAGTACACAATTTAAAAAATATGTAGCACTTACAAAATTTTCATGGAATGTCTCAAGTCTACTGACAGAGTCTCAAAGTATTTTATAATCCCCATGTCCATTTGAGGGTTGAGAGAATATTATTTTGCTCATGAGCATGGTTGGCCTGCCACACATGATTTCCACTGTCCATTAACTGTCAGATAATGCTACCTCTCACTAATACTTTTCACTCAGAAAACATAAGAACTTAACATAATAAATAAATCAGATTTCATTATTTTTTCTTCAAAAAAGTATGTATTCCTCAACATTTTTTTTTTGGAACTATACCCACTAAAAAGTCCTAGATCTGGAAAATAGTAGTTCAAAGAGCATCTTGATACTTATAATTTTCTAAGTGTCAATATTAGCTATCAGGAAAATGTCTTTAGTTATTAGTTTATACCCTAATAATACCCACTAAAACATTTGTATCACATTTTTTATTATTCTTAATTTTTAAAAATAAAGCCAATATGATGCCTCACCTAATTCTCTAAGTTGTTGGCTGGAAGTTAGGCTGCCATAAATCTGTAGCAGAGGAGGAGCAGACCATGGAGCAGTTTGGGAAGTATAGGATGGATCCATTTCTTTGCAAATGTTTTTAATCATTATAGCCTATAATTATATCACATTTTGGTTCAATCTACTGACTATCTTCAAGTCTTATGACATTGTGTTTCTAGAAGTAATAAAAGTATATGTATAGACTCTTTCTTTAAAAAATCGTTTTGTCTACACTTGTGCCCTGCTTATCATGAATCTAGCAAAGTTTCTTTTGATATACATTTTAAGGGGCATGATTACAGTTTAGGAGGGAAATTCTGATGCAGCTTTTAAAAAGTAGAGAACTTTCTACTTTACTATTTTAAACATTTCACATGTAATCTAGAATATCACCGTAGCCTTTATTGCTTTATACCTGTTTTTGAAATTATCTTGCCCAGCCCATATGTGTTTGTAGTATTTGCATCTCACAGGAAAAGGTATTGGTGGTATGTCTCTTTGCAAAGTGTTATTCTATGGGATTTTCACTCATAGAAATGATACACCACATTCTCCATAGTCTATCCTATTTCTAAAGAGAACCTCATGGACAGTTTTTAAAAGAAAGCCAATAGTTTATCAAGTATGGCAGGTATTCTAAAACCTCTTTTAATATACCTACTGTTTCCTTGCAATTGAAAAGAACAATGCCTTCTCTTCTGTTTAAGAAGTCTTCAACAATTTACCAAACCCTAGCATGTGTAAAATCACAAGACTACAGAATCTAAGATTATGAACTTGGAGTTCCTGATAACTGGGCCAGGGTTGCCAAATGAAAAAAGGGGCTCGATGTCTATCACCACTTACCAGAAGTTTTTATAAGCAAAGAAAGATCACAGTTCTTTCTGTCTGCATACAAAAAGAAGTAGCTAATCTTCTTTGTCACCAGGTGAATTTACTGTATTCAGAGGAAATAGGCAACTTATAGGAAGAAAGTCTAACAGGTATTTTAGAATTCTTTCATGATGTGATAGAAATATTGTGGTTTATAACAAGAGAACCACTGTTAACTTGTAATATTTCTACTGAGGCAAGAGAAATCAAATTATTTCTCGATTGTGGAAAGTACTTTATCTCTCTTCAACAAGGCAATGTGTTTGGGGCTGTTGGACTTCTACTCTAGATAGCATCATGACCACTGCTAAGAACTACATAGCCTCTTGGCTCCTCACAAAGAAACAGATACAGGGTAAATGGAAATAAATCAAGACAAATGGATGGGAAAGGATATAGGATTGGAGACTTGGATATGCAGTTATGGCAGATAACCCCCAGTGAAAATCAGAGAATGTAAGGGACAAAGGAGGCATGAGGGCCATTTAGGATAGTGACAGTATCTAAAGGATCCAGTCTGTCTTACCAGACTGATACAGCTGGAGGAAGCACTCAATAAAAGTTTGTTGAATGAGGGGAAAAAGTGGCAGAGCAGAACAAGGAGCAAGATTTCAGCAGAGATCATCCCCTAATAAACTTGGAGCCCCATGGAAAGGGCAGGTGGGGGTTCTGTTTCTCTTCCCCTCATACCTCTGGCAGACTGCGGGCTCCTGAGCCGCTGGAGAGCTTCTCTATCCTCATGATCCCAAAAGCTGCTGCCTCCAGTGAACTGGAAGCTTACTGAGAACAGAGGACTGGGCAGCCAGCGCCCTCAGGGTCACTCCCACTCACCACAGACCTGAGCCGAAGCCAAGGCAGGTACCATATGCTTCTCTACCCATTGTACCTTTGTCCTTCTCAGGGAGCTTCAGGCCCTCAGTTTTCATGTCAGTGGTCCCCACACATACATTTCTCAACTACTGCACAGACTATAGTGGCCACAAGGGACTGGTGAGTCCCAGGGGAGTTGTGTCATCCCAGAGCTCGGACATTCCAGGTGTGCTGCCTTCCAGGGAGAAGGATAAGGGGGACCAGAGTGCCAGCTGTCCTCTATTCAGACTCTTCTCCCCTTCCCCTCCCCTGCCCACTGCTGCCAAGTGGTGGTTCCCACATAATTTGGCATGGGTGGCCCAGAGATGATTAAGCTGAAGCTTGCAGGAATGGCTGCTTCCCCTCTTTTGGTACCTACCACATCCAGGCTTCCACAGAGAGTGAGTCTCATGCCTTTCCTCTTAAAGACCTGCAGCAGACCAAGGGGTGCTCAGACTGTGAGCTCCCTGCCCACCAGTTTTCCCTAGTCACCAGCTTTCCCTGGTGCTGCCTGCCTGGCTGTTCCAGCAGAGCATGGTGTACCTGGAAGCATAGGCACATTAAGCCTACTTGAGCACTCCATGGGCAACGTGAGACCAGGATGCTTCTCCCTGGCATGGTCAGGGATTTAACTTCGGGACCTGGGGACAGGCCTGCAAGCCAGATCCTGCACCCCCAGCACTTGATCATGTTGTTCAGGGGCAAGGAAGGGAGATTTGTGAACTAATATCCGGAGGCCAGGGAGCCCACGTGGGCAGAACTGAAAAGAGAGTACAGTGTGGGTCTAAGCTGAAGTGCACTCCTGGTGCACCCCTCCCTGAAATGGAAAGCCCTCCTTTTAGTCCACAGCAGGGGGACTTCCAGCCTGTGTGGCTATTGCTGGTAAGCTTGGCTAGTTTGGGCTTGTGCTTGTGGCCAGACACCAGAAGGAGATCTGTGGGGCAGGGGAGGAAGGAGAACAGCAAAACCCATTCCCAATAGGCAGACTGTGAATCCTAGATAGCCCCTCCCCACAAACAGACTTTCTGGCTTGGTGGGGTTCATCCCTGGTGGCTTTCCACAGCAGCCTGGGAGTGGACCCTCAACCCCTGCTGAGACAGCTCTTATGCCTGCCTTTGTGGAGCCTGAATGCAGGCGTGCCCAACCCAGTCCCACCCAGCGTCTCTCCTCCACTCACCTCTGGTGGAGAATAAGGAGTCCTCTGGGAGCTCCAGGGCACTGCTCACCACCTGGAACATCTGAATCCTTCTCCTGATTGGCTAGAGCTGGACACAGGTCCCAAAAAACACCACTGCACCTGGCTCTTTTCTGCAAGTGCCACCTGCTGTCAGGGAGGAAAACTTGTGCACTGCCCATTATAGCATTTATTGATTCAATCATATAGGGTATAGCTGACTCTTACCCAAAAGCATTACCTCCTGTCTCAGAGATTAAACTCGGCATCCCAATATAATTCACACTGTCAAGAAGACCACAGGCTGGGGAAAGAGAAAGGATTTCAAGACCTCCATCTTCCTTGTTGACAAGAGACAAGGAATCTACCTACACACATAGTACACCACCACTACAGCCTACAAATATTAATAACTAACAAATGAGAAAACCACCACACTGAGGATATCTATAACCAATGTATCCATCCAGAACCTAGATCCCCATCAAAGTACCTAAAAGCAAATCCAAAGGTCCTTACAAAAAATATGCTACAGACACACCCTTAAGAGTGAGAAGGAAAAAAAAAAAGTGTCATCTAAACAAAAGAAAATCCAAAACCAAGAAACAACAGCTGCTCCCGATGAGAAGTCAGTGCAAGAACTCAGGAAGTCTGAAAAAACAAAGTGAAAGGACCACACCAGCTCTGTAGCAATGGATCCCAACTAAACTGAAAATATTGAAATGACAAAGAATTCCAAATATAGATTATTAGGAAGCTCAATGAGAACCAAGAGAAAGTGGAAAAACAACTCAAAGAAACCAGAAAAACAATTCAGGAAATGAATGAAAAATTTACTAAAGAGATAGACATATTTACAAAAAAACAGTGGAACTTCTGGAAATGAAAAATTCATTTAGGAAAATATAAAACACAGTAGAAAGTTTTAATAGACTAGACCAAGCAGAAAAAAAAATTTTAGAGCTTGAAGAGAACTTTTTTGAATTAACCCAGTCAGTCAAAAATAAAGAACAAAGAATCAAGAGGAATAAATAAAGTCTATGAGAAATATGGGATTATATAAAACAGCCAAATATAAAAATCATAGGCATCCCTATGGTGAATTAAAAAAAAAAAAATTCACCTAAGGGTGAATTAAAAAAAAAAAAAAGCAAAAGGCCTGGAAACCTATTTGAGGGAATAATTAGGGAAAACATCCCTGGTCTTGCTAGAGATTTACACATCTAGATGTAAGAAGCTCTACAAACACCTGGGAGATTCTTTGTTAAAAAGGCATCACTAAGGCATATAGTCATCAGATTGGCCAAAGCCAACATGAAGGAGGAACTCCTGTGAGCTTTGAGTTGAAAACATCAAGGAACTTACAAAGGAAAACCCATCAGACTAACAGACATCTTGAGAGAAACCTTACAAGCAAGAAAGGAATGGGATCCTATCTTTAGTCTCCCTAAACATAATAACTGCCAGACAAGAATTTTGTATCCTGCTAAATGAAGTTTCAGAAATGAAAGAGAAATAAAGTCTTTCTCAGACAAGCAAACACTAAGGTAATTTAGACCTGACCTATAGGAAATGCTCAAAAGTGTATTATATATATACAACACCACAATAGATACCAACCAGTATAAAAACACCCTAAAGTTATAGCTCACAGCTCTTAGCACAAGAGGGAAAACAAAACTATAAAATATTGTCCAATATGTTGAACAGAACAACATCCCATCTATCAATACCAACACTCAACATGAATTTTCTGAATGCCCCACTTAAAAGACAGACTGGCTGAATGGATGTATTAACACAACCAAAGTATTTGCTGTCTTCAAAACACATCTAAGCCACAAGGACTCACACAGACTCAAGGTAATGGGATATAAAAAAAATATATTCCACACAAATGGAAACTAAAAGTGAGCAGATGTAGCCATTCTCATATCAGATCAAATAGAGTTAAATCAACAATGGTTAAAAAAAAAAAAAAAGACAAAGATGGTCATTATATAACTGTAAAGGGAGAAATTCAACAAGAAGACATAACAATCCTAAATATACATATACCTAACACAGGAGATTCCAATTTCATAAAAAAAAAATTCTTTTGTATCTAAACAAAGAAATAAACAGTAGCGTCTTAATTGTTGGGGAGTTCAACACTCCACTGACAGAACTGGAGAGATCATCCAAGCAGAAAATGAATAAAGAAACACCAGATTTAAAAGGACTGTAGAACAAATGAACCTAACAGATATTGACAGAACATTCTACTCCAAAACTACTGAATGTACATTTTCCTCAGCAGCACATGGGACATTTTCCAAAATTGATAATATTTTAGGCCGTAAAACAAGTCACAGCAAATTCAAAAAAATTTGAAATCATACCATGTATGTTTGGAGACCACAGTGGAATAAACTATAAATACTTGAAATAAGTTCCAAAAGAAACACTCAAATCTACACAAAGTCATGGGAATGTGGAAATTAAATCACTTTCTGCTGAATGATCCTTGGATCCATGATTAAATTAAGATATAAATACACACACACACACACACACACACACACACACACACACACCATGGAGTACTACTCAGCCATAAAAAAGAACGAAATAATGTCATTTGCAGCAACTGGGATGGAACTAGAGACTATTATCCTAAGTGAAGTATCTCAGCAATGGAAAACCAAACACTGTATGTTCTCACTAATAAGTGGGAGCTAAAAGATGGGTACTCGTTGGCACAAAGCAATATAAAGGACACGAGAAACCAAGAAGAGGGGAGGGCAGGAGGGTAGTTGTGGGGTAAAAAGTTACCTTTTGGGTCAGTGAGCACTATTCAGGTGATAGGCACACCAAAAGTCCTTACTTAAGCATTATACAAGGTATCCATGTAATAAAAACGCTTGTACCCCCTTAATCAGTACTTTGCAATACAAAAAAAAGTTTGCTGAATGAATAAATGAATGTAAACAACCAGAGCTACATGATTGCTAGTTTATAAACTCAGAACCTGGGAAAAAGGAGACTTATTAGGAAGCTGCAATGGCAGCCAGTTACTAAGAAATGTCACTATGACATCTGTTAAGTAACATTTTTTTTTTTTTTTTTTGAGATAGAGTCTTGCTCTGTCACCCTGGGTACAGTTCAGTGACGTCATCATGGCTCACAGCAACCTCAAACTCCTGGGCTCAAATGATCTTCCTGCCTCAGCCTCCCTAGTAGCTGGGACTACCGGCACACACCACTACATCCGGCTAATTTTTCTATTTTTTAGTAGAGATGGGGTCTCTACTAAACATTTATTATCAAGTGTGTTCATTTGTATTTTCTCATGTTCAGTGAATTGTTATGATATCGCAAAATAATTTGTTCTCTGCTGACTTACATTATTTTAATGTAGTTTGAATTCTTTAATGACTATCCTGTGTAAGATACCCTGGGATATTATGTTATAAGAACATGGTACTCTAAGTACAGATAATTTTACATAATTACAAAGGATTTAATATAAGGGAAGTATAAATTTTATTTTCATTACTTTCCTTAATGATGGCCAAAATTTTGAAGTCCTTTTTGCCTGAAAGAGTCCAGTGGCTTTTAAGTCCCTTTCCTGAGTAAGGGAGCTTACAACTAAACTTCTCATGTACAGTCATGCATTGCTTAACGATGGGGATACTTTCTGAGAAATGCGTCACTAGGCAATTTTGTCATGGTACAAACATTATACAGAGTGTACTTACACAAACCTAGATGGCATAGCCTACTACACACCTAGGCTATAAACCTGTACAACATGTTACTATACTGAATATTGAGGGCAATTGTAACACAATGGATGGTATGTATTTATGTATCTGGACATATCTAAACATAAAAAAGTAAAAATACAATATTGTAATCTTATGAGAGCACTGTTGTTTATGCAGTCCATTGTTGACGAAAAAAACAAACACACACCATCATTATGCAGCACATGACTGTATTTGAAATTTTGGTTGTCTATATTTGCACTGCCACCTTTCTGCACCTCTGGACAAATACTGTGCCACATCAGTTTAGCTTTCCCTGTCCAGAAAAGTTTAATTCCATTTATATTCTTGGATAATTTATTTTACACTCCTTGTTTCAGATTATTCATTCATTCATTCATTCAGCAAAAATTATTTGCACTTCTGCTATATGTTGGGCACAGTGCAAGACTCTGTGACGAGCAAGTTATCTGTATAGGTGTTGAGCAAATTTAGTCCTATTACCAGTTCCTAAAGAATCCTAACTTCTTCTCTATACACACCACTGTCCATTTACCTTTAACTCACTCCAACCCTGTTTTCTTTTCTTTGTGCTATTACATGAAAACCACAGATACCCCAGTTTTCTCACTTTCATCCCTCTACGTTGTATATATAAAGCAGCTGCTAAGTGGCTCACAGATGCAAATTTAATGCAGTTGACTTAGGCCTAGGCTACTACTGTGTATATATATGCATGTGTGAGTGTATGCTGGGGAGAATGATGAATAAACCTATGAAAACTATTCCCTACAGATCCAATTCAAGCAGTGCTTCAAGAAGAATTGTAGACAAGAATACCTCCATTTGTGCTGAGGCTGTCCTTTGATTAGTTTTATCCTAATGATTGGCTGCACAGTGACAGATTGATATGGTACTACTTTTGTCCCTAAACTCTAATATGGTTTAATCCTGTTCTTCCTGAGCTTGTTATATTTACAGTCTCTTAGTTCCTTGGGTTACCAGCATTAATCGTAATGTTCTGCCTAAAGTATAGTAAAGGTTTTCTTGTGCTTTAGTTCACTACAATGTTTGAGAGGTCGTTGCCATAAGTAATGATTTTGCTTTACTTCTTACCAGGGCAATCACAAACTAGACAGTGGTTCAACAACTCAGGTTTTGCAAGGGATTGTGAGAGATCATATGCAGCCTCAGGGAACTGCTAAAATGCTCAGATTAATTGTCTAGAAATAAGTTCATGAGTCTCATGAACACTTACTTTAGAGTTAGAAGGAACTCTAAAATCACTAAATTAACTATTGAATGTCAGAGTAAACCACTTGATTTTACTGGAGGAAAACGGCATCCATTTAAGAAGCAAAGATCCTAATATCAAGATGAAGTTAATGTAGAATAACACACACAAGGGCTGTGTCCATGAAACCTGCAACAATAATTTTGGCCTCTGTAGAATTTGTTTCATATAATTGCTGTTTCTTTTTCCAAATTCACATTATACACAAATTCTTACTTATTCATATAAAGTAGACAAACTCGTGAAATGGCCTCAAGTAGCAAATGGTTTTGGAAGCCAGGCAGAGTGAACTAATCTTTGGTTTATAAATGTGCTCTGATGCTAAAAGAATGGCTGCATTAACAATCAACTTTAACAAGGAATCAGGGGTTTGTGGATAAGAAGCCAAAATGGGTGCAGGAGAATAATGGTGCTAAGAGCAAAGGACATGTCTGAAAAGTAAACTTTTTCATTTGAAGGAAGATTATGCAAAATCCAGCTTAAAAATAATGACTGAGAGAGCCAACTTCATATGTTTTAAAGAGACTTGGTTGACATAAGGCCTTGATTTGTCTTTGACAAGGCTATTGCCAAATGTGGGGAGAATGGGATTCACATCCCCCTAAATCACATCTTTTGATCTTTATTTATTCTGAGCAAAGATAGCAAAAAGGTACATTTTTCTCCCTCATTACCAAAGCTTTTTTCTTTCTTATCTTTTTTCTTTCTTTTCTTTTTTTTTGTTTTTTTGTTTTTTGTTTTTTGTTTGTCCCCAGACTATGAATCAGTTAACTAGGCATGGTCATTTTCATGAGCTTTCCTAATGCCAAGAGACACTAAATGTTGAGGTAGATCAAAGGAACAAAGAATTATAGAGACATTGAGCCACTTTTCTTAGGACCCTGAGTACAGTGTGAACAGTCTACTTAGCTCCAGGCCCCAAACCAAGAATTTTGCAGCAGACACAGTCTGGATTTCTTGGGAAGTTCTCCATGTTGCTTTTCATAGTTTAGATAATCCATCTGAACAATCCTGATTAAATCAGTTGCCCGTAGGCAATGGGCAGAAGCATAAATGGCTTTTAGGAGAGAGAGGTCCAAAAGCTTGCTTCTCTCTCTTTATCTCTTTCTCTCTCTGTCTCTCCCAAGCCCCCCATCTATTTCTTTGTTTTTCGTTTTTTTTAATAAAATTCTCTCTATTCAATAAAATTAGATAAGAAGAGGGTACTTTTAAAAAGATGTCCCCTGTTCATTTCATGATTCAGGTTTTGATTTTGAATTGCATGACCCATCTTGTGCCGATTACGAACAGTTTTTTGAAAGGCTGTTATCCAGGGGGTGGTTATCTGGTAATATTATGAGACGGTCACTAGTCATTTGTGTTTTATGCCTGATTCTTTTTAAACTAGGCAATTACTCGATCATTTAATAATCCTTACCTCCAAGTTCACTTGAAAGAAAGCTCATAAGATTTAAAGGGGAAAAAAAAACCCTAAAAATAAAAGTTAGGCTAGGCTAGGCCGGGGTGGGAAATTCCATTGTGGCTAGAAGCCCATGGCAGGTAGAGTGGAATTTAATGAAGGAAACTGCTGTGTTTTTGTGTCTTTCTGTATGTTTTTCCTTTAAAACCAAGAGCTGGGCAGGCATCCCATTCGACCTGACGTGACCCAAGCAAATTGCTTCTTATATAAAAACAACTGCAGACTTTGAGAATGTGAAAATGCACTGTATCCTTCTCCAACCAAGGGAAACGAAAGCCTGAGAAACAGGACGGCCCTGTCAATACTTGTTGAGCAGGACTATCACTCAAACCTGATAAAGGGAGATTAGAACAGGCTCCCTTATGCCAGAGGGATTCATTATAAGTTGGACTTCTTTATTTATTTTTTATTTTCTTAAACAAGCGCAAGTGGTCGATAGACATTGCTTTTCTTAAAGGCAGGTTTTCATGCAGGAAATGATAGTATGCACAATTTTTAAAAGTCTTTTCATGGAACTAGCATTTAAAAATTTTAAAAGACTAATATGAAATAAAAAGACAAAGAGAATTATTTCCTTTTTCTACCACAGTCTTGGACAAGCAAAGGAGAAGATTCAGGGTGTGTCCACTGATATTGCATTCAGATGTGTTGTCTTGGCTTGTGTACTGACAGATTTATTTAAAAAACAAAGTTTTAAAAATGCATTGTGTGCTTGTGAAGTCACTTCATAAATCTTTTCCTTTATGAATTATTTTGATCACAAGGCTTGTTGTTTAAATCACTGAAGGACTATTCTCCCTAAAAGAAAAAATGCCTTCATTTTCAAATCGTCAGTTCAGAAGCCAGCAACTTCCCCTGAACAGCATGCAGGGATCCAGAAGATAGAGAAAAAGGGACCACATGAGTTCTGACTCTCACATAAGGCATAACCCAGTTTAGATTCACTGTGGTTCACAGAAAAGATATGTTTTAAAAATTTGGACCCAGAGTCTTTACTTTTCTAATAGACGACTTAGTTTGAAATGGTGATTCTTCTTCAGGAAAATAACAAACAAACAAGGGAACACAGCCTTTGATGCAGCTGGTCTGCCAGAGGGCGGAAAGTTAGAATTAGAATACTCTTCAAGCTGTTGCTGAATAATGAAGGGTAGGGCTTCCTAGCTGGGCAGTTACCACAGCCCCTTGGGAGTTCAGAGAACAAATATTACCTAATGTGTATAAAGACTTTAGAAGTTAAGTTGATTACAAGCTGAGTGAGGAAAGTTGGATAAGGCAGCGAGGACTGAGTTCCACCAGGAGGACCTGATAATCAGGAACACTGCCAGGAGCAACAGGGCTTCATTCCACCTTCTGGAGTTCTCAGGGTTAAAGAGTTGAATACCAAGAGGAAATTAGTTAGGTTCTTGAAATGAATAGCCTGTGTGAAATCATCACAAAGAAGAAAGAAAAGCAAACAACATATTGGAATATATGCGTATGTAGAGGTTGGTGAGATAAATTGAATGAAGATTGTGCTATAGGTATCTATAAGATGGGTAAAAATCTCCCTAACCAAAGTCAAAGTGTAACGTGCCTGTGTCTGAGGACCTTGTCTTACTCTTCGTTTGTTTTCTGCATAGCACCTAGAATGTTGAGACATAAAAGCAAATGATTAATAATTGGTCTATTAAATCAATTTGCCAGGGTAACTGGTTAGGTGGTATGGTATGTGATTCCAGATTAGACACTGGAGGCTCTCTCAAAGAGATGAATTTGAAACTTCATTCTGAAGGACAAGAAGGATGGACAGAACTGGACAGGCTGTTTCAGGTTCATTGATTCCAGAGATATTTCTTAGCTACTCACTGCTTCAATCATTGGTTTCCATTCTGCTACTGCCCCGAGAAATGAGCAAGAATTGTATGGGAAGGATGGAGAGCAATTTTACACAACAGAGGAAGCAAGTTGCTAATGTGGGAGATGGGAAAGAACATTAATAGCTAATGCATATTATTAGAACAAGTGACGAGCATTGTGGATGGGTTTGATCTCAATTCTGAGTAAGCAGTTAGAGGGAATGGTTGAAATTTAATTCTGGAGTCTGACTACCTGGGTTACTTTGTAGTTTTGTGATCTATAAAATGAGATTATGATAATATCTATTTTTTAAAATTGTAGAAAAAATTTTATAAGTTTACATATATAAAATACTTAGCAAATGCCTGTCTTAGAATATGGCTTAAAAAATGATGAGAATGGAGTTACCCATTTTCCCTGTACATCTGTACCAAATGTTCAACTTCTTGTCGTAATTAGAAATATCACATACCACCATGCTCCTAAGTAAATTCATTCAGGTAGTCTTCTTTATTTATAATTAACTCATTTTGCTCATACAGATTATCCAGTTCAATTTAATTAAACAAATAATCATTGGCCATATTAGCAAGTAGAATTAAATAGCACTTTCTTAGGTACTATGAGAGACTTTTAAAAGGGTTTAAAAAAGTCTTTTCTCATTAAAAATGTAGCCTTTTAGGGCAGGAAGACCCATTGGACTTTGATTCTAATGTAATTTTCAATCAATTTCTAAGTACTGTCTGACATAAAGCCATAATTTTGGTAGTTCTGATTTTGGTAATGGAGGAGTAACTTATAGTATTCCAGGACATATATATCCACAGAGAACAGTTGCAAACCATGATTAAAATTTTTTTTAAAAAACTAAACTACAATTAAAAACCAAAAAAAAAAAAAAAAAATTATTTAAAGGCTCTGGAAAATGACCAAAAGCAGTCAGAATCTGGAGTAAACTGTACTGGGTGAAATGCACATTTATTACATTTCCTCCCTCAAGGAACTCCCCAGTCTGTGTGGTGTAGAGCTATTAGTATCCAAGCAGGAAGTCGCAGTCTTACTGGTTTGTGGTGTCAGAGGATGGAGCTGGGGTTGGCAGAGTGGCTGAAATTGAGGGAAGAAGTTTTAGAAAGGATGGAGCCACAGACAGAGGCCTCCCGTAAATCTACATATAAATTCACCTAATGTTTTGGCTGACTTATGAACCATGCATGCTGCAGAAAGACTATAAAGGACCTGAAGAAAAAGAACAAGTAGAAGGCTAAAAGAGCCAAGCAAATATATTAGATGAAGGGGACACAAAGTTAGGAGTTTGAGTTTTACTAAGTTCGAAAGATTTGGTGAATGTGCTAGGCTTTACTTGAAACCCAGACGAGCTTTGGAATATACATGATGGCCCAGGACTAAGAAATTAATTCTAGAAAGAGGGCAAAACTGAAACATTGAAAATTCCTATCAGAGCATAAAACCAATCCTCCAAATTGTCAAAGTGATCAACTAGTAATTTAATTATCTGCTAAAATAAAAATCTATTCTAGCAAAGAAAGATAACAGAGCCCAGAGTTGATACAACATATCATACACAGTGTTCAAATATAATTCAAAACTTACTGGTGATGAATGTGACCTCTAATGAAGAAAAGAAACCCAATCAATAGAAATAGATTCCTAAATGATCCAGCAGATCCAAGGACTTTAAAGCAAAAATCATAAATATATTCAAGACTTAAAGAAAATATAGTCATGATCAGGAACAGAAGAGAAATGGAACTAACTTAAAAAAAAAAACAAAAAGTTAAGGTACAATACCTGAAATTAAAAAATAATCATTGAAAAGGCTTAACAACAGATTGACGATGGCAGAAGAAAGTGTCAAGTACTTAGTACTTGAATACAGATCAATAGAAATTATTAATATAAAGAAAAAAATGTTGAAAAATGTGCAGAATGATCTGTAGAACAATATCAAACAATCTACTTTTAGTGTCTCTGAAGAAAAAAATGAAATTGCTAAAAAGAACCAAAGATTAAAGTACAATATCTGAAATGAGAATAATTTTTTGGAGAGGCTTACAGCAGATTATAGGTGGCAGAAGAGAAAAAGGGACAGAAATATATTTGAAGAAATCGTAGCTGAAAATATCCAAAATTTGGTGAAAAACAAAAATATACAAGGGAAATCATATTGTAGGCCTTGTATACAAATATCCATAAGCCAAAGAGTCAGAGAAAAATCTCAAAAGCAGCCAAAGGGGTGGGGGAAATAGATGGCCTATAGGGGAACAATTAAATAAACATCAGCTGATTCCTCCGTATAAAGGTAGTGCCATTCTTAAATGATTAAAAAGAAAAACAACTGCTAAACCAGAATTCTATATACAGCAAAGATATCTTCTAATAATGAAGAAATAAATAATGTTTTGTTAACAGCACAATTCGTACAAGAAATGTGAAAGGCAGTGCTTCAGGCAGAAGGGAAATGACGCCAGATGGAAACACGGTTTTGCAGAAAGAATGAAGAGCACTGAAATGTTTAAATATCTATGTTCATGTAAAAGAATATATTTTTATTCTTTCAATTTTTAAAAAGAAATACTACCTATCTAATGTGTGAATTATAACATTTTATCATGGGTCTATACTGCTTGCTGATGTAAAATATATAAAACACCATCAACCACCTTGACCTATTTGACGCTTACAGAACACTTACTACCACCTGTAAAATATGCATTCTTTACAACCTCACATGGAACTTTTATTAAAGTAGACTACAACCTAGGCCATAAAACGAGTTTCAGACATTTTCAATAGATTCGGATACTACAAAATATACTTCCTGATTATAATATAATCAAATTAGAAATTTTTTTAAAAAAATAATAAAATGTCTAGAAATGAACACTTGGAAATTGAATAACAGACTTCTAAATACCCCATGGTTGGAAGGTTATGAAACACGTTGTAAAATATTTTAAATTAAGTTATGTAATATATTGAAATTTATAGAATGGGTTAAATGAAAATGTAATATATTTAAATTTACAAAATGGATTAAAGCAGGGCTTAACAGAAATTTAGGGCTTTTAACCACAAATTAGAAGAAAGAAGAAAGATTTAAAGTCAATAACATAGGTTTCTACTTTAGGGAAGTAGAAAAATATGACCATTTTAAACCCCAAAGTAGTAAAAGAAAGGAAATAAATAACAAAGGCAGAAAACTATAAAATAAAAAAACAAACTATAAAGAATATTAACAAAAGAAAACTTATTTGAATAGATTAATAAAATGGATAAACCTCTGACAAAATGATCAAGAAATAAAGAAAAGATACAAATTATCAATATCAATAATGAAAGAGGATATCATTATATACCATACAGATTAAAAAACGAGAATATTATGAAAACTTCATGTCAGTGATTTCAACAACTTTTATAAAATAGATAAATTTCTTTAAAAACATGTTACCAAATCTGACAGAGTAAACACAGGAAATCTGAATAACCCTGTATATAGTAAAAAATTAAATTTCTTATCAAAAACATTCCTAAAAAAAGACAACCTTAAGTCCAGATGGTTTCCCAAGAGAATTCTATAAAACATTTAAGGACAAAATAATATTATTAAATAATTCTTTATACATTCTTTCAGAAAGCCTCGGAGGTAAAAACGCTTCCTGATTTATTTTGTGAGACCAGCATAATCCTAATAGCAAAACCTTACAAATGCTACAAGAAAATAAAATTATGAGCCAATATTCATCATACTTCTAGGCACAATAATTTCTAACAAAGTATTAGCAAATAAAGTCCAGCAACACATTAAAAGGGTAATACCCACGATCAAGTGGGATTTCTCTCAGAAATGCAAGTTTAGTTTAACATTTGAAAATAAATCAATGTAAATTCACCATATTACTAGAATAAAAGAGAAAAAATGTTTCAATAGATGCAGAAAAAGCATTTGAAAAAATTTGACAGGCGTTCATAATAAAAACCCAGAAAATTTGAATAGATAGGAACTTCCTCAATCTGATGAAGGACTTCTATGAAAACCTATAATTAATATCATACTTAATGATGAAAGTCTGAATGCTTTCCTCCTGAGATATAGTACAAGGCAAAGATAACTATTCTTGCTATTGCTCTCAGCATTGTTCTAAAGACCCTAGCCAGAGCAATAAAGCGAGGAAAATAAATTAAAGGTATAAGGATAAGAAAGGAAGAAGTAAAACTGTCTTTACTCATAAATACCATGATTATTCACATTAGAAAATCATAAGGGATATATAAAACAATGACTAGACCTAATAAGTGCATTTAGGAAAGTCATAGGATAAATATACAAAAACTGATTATATTTTTATGTAGTAGTAGGGGCAAATAATTTGAAAATATACTTGTAAAATCAATTTATAATAGCATGAAAATATAAAATACTTAGAAATAAATTTACCAAAAGAATTTAAGGCCTCTGTGTTCAAAATTAAAAAGGCCCTAGAGAAATACCCTTTGTTCATAGGTGAACACTCAGCATTTGTTAAGATGTCATTTTCCCCAAAATTATCTATGGACTCAACATAATCCCAGTCAAAATCTCAATGGTTTTTTTCCCCTAATTTTAAGAGAAATTGTCAAGTTGCTTTTAAAATTTATATGCAATTAAAAAGAACTTAGAAAAAGAACAAAGTCAAAGGACTCACACGACCTGATTCCAAGACTTTCTATAAATATACATTAATAAAGCCAGCAGTACCAACCCCCACCTCCACTCTCCCAGAAAATAAGCAGACAAATAGATCATTGCAACAGAATAGACAGAGTCCAGATAATGGCTCCAGATACATAGTCAATTGATATCAACAGAGGTGCCAAAGTAATTTAATTAGGAAAAAGGAAAATCTTTTCCCAAATGGTACTGAAACAACTGAATAAACGTGGGAAAACATTGAACCTTGACTTCTATCTCACACTACACACTAAAATTAATTTGATATTTATGAAACACCTACATACAACTAAGACTGTAATGTTTCTAGAAGGGCACATTGGAAAAAAACTTCATGCCCTTGAGGCAGGCAAATATTATTTAGAGAGGACACAGAAAACCCTAAACATAAAAGAAAAATTGATACATCTGACTACATGCATATTAAAAAATTCTGCTCATTAAAAGACTTTGTTAAAGAAATGAAAAGATAAGCAATAGACTGGGAAAAAATAGTTTCAATCCATATGGCAACAAAAGATTCATGTCCAGAATATGTAAGAAATGCCTAAATCTAAAACAAATAGACCACTCACTTAAAAAGTGGTCAAAAACTTGATTAGATACTTCACAATTGGAGATCTAAGAATGGCCAATAAACTCGTAAAGGTTTTCAGCATCATTAGTCATCAGGGAAATTCCGATTAACCACAACGTGATCAGAGTTCATGGTTAATAGAATGACTAAAATATTTTAATAGAAATGACTGACACATTCAAATATTAGCAAGGATGTGGAATACTGAGAACTCTCTTACATTTGCTAGTGGGAATGTGAAATGGTACAATCACTTTGGAATGCTGGGTCAGTATCCTATGAAGTTAAACATATACCTACCCTATGACTTGGTAATTACATTCCTATGTATTTACCAAAAAGATGTGAAAACTATGCCCTCAAAAGACTTATACCGGAATGTTTATACTGACTTTGTTCATAATTGCCTAAAACTGGAAACACCCAAATATGGAAAATGGATATACAAATTATGTTATATTTATAAAAGGAAATAGTAATAAGCAAACAAAACAGAATATGATAACATGCACCAATATAGATACATTTCAGAAACATGGTATGCAAAAGAAGCCAGGACACAAAAGAGTACATATAGGTGATTCCATTTATACAAAGGCAAAACTATTTCCAAGGTGATAATCAGAATACTGATTTTTTTATAAGAGGTCAGATTAACTGGAAGGGGGCACAAAGGAACTTTCTATGTCTCTGTTAGGGTGGTGCTTACATGAGTGTGTACATTTATCAAAACTCTTTGTGTGTACACTTTAAAATCCATGAATTTTGTTGAATGTAACTTACACCTCAATTGTTAAAAAATTCATGTTTGACCCTAATCAACTCTCACCTGAACAGTTTCCCTGGACCCTGTCCTAATTAACCTTCAAAGCTGTGTTAAAACTTTTCTATTCTGCCTATTTCTCTGATTCCAAGAGATGTGGTAGAACATAAGTTGACAAGATTTGGAAATCCAGGAAATGTTCAGGTAAGGAAAGTGATATCTAATTAACAAGCCAAGATATGGCCTTGGACAGGTGTTGCTACTCTGGCAAAGTTTTCATTGCTCATGTTCAGTTTTCTCTTTTATGAATAATACCATTTTCTAAATATGCTTTATTTATTGAGCAAGAGAAAGAAAAAAAGGGGTCCTTCGTATTTATTTTGTTTGATTAAATATTGCAAAGTTAATAGCAAATTCTAGCATAAAAACTTCAAACAATGTTAGGGCTTTTAAATTTTTCCTTCCTCTTTCTACTATCCAACCAGTGTTTTTATTTCCTGGTTTTCTCTACACTTTTAAATTGTTACAGCCAAAGAAAAGAATAATTAAATATTCAAAGCTGCAAATAAGCAAGATTTTAGTTTCTTTCCAAGTATAAGCTTACCACTTCCCTGCATTTAACTGTGACGCTGGTGTTCTGGTAATATTATCATATGATTGAAAATTCTGCTTTACCTAAAACACTTTTTGTTTTCAGCTTATTTAGGTACCATCCAGTCTTGTCTTATTTTACTCTTATCTACCTTCCCCCAACAAATATTGCCCAAGTCTGACTGTTATGCAGCCTTTCTTTCACAGTGAATATTTGTTAAAGCACTTAATACCTGAATTATGAAATGAAGACAAGAGCACATTAACCTGGCTGAGTTATTTCCTTTCTTGTTTTTTTTTTTTTTTAACACATATTCTAGCCCAGTCTATCAACGCCAGATGGCAACTACATTTTGATACACTGAATATTTACCAAGTCATGTGGTATGCTTTTGAAGTATTTTTTATACTCTTTCCATCAAACAAGCTGACTCATCTCTCATTCATTTATTCCTGCTTTTAACAAGTTGCATTTTTAGAAACTTGACCTCAGCTTTATCAAAATGATAAATGATGTTTTAAAATGTTGCATCAGAAGTTCTGAAGGCCTGACTACATCTTACATCCTATGCCTGTCATGTATGTTTTTCAATTTTTGAAATGTTAGTAATGTACCAATTTTTCTCATATATTTGAATTAAACTTTACTCCAACTAGTTTATTGTGTTAGCATAGAGGAATATGGGGGGAGAATATTTGTACTTAGACAGCTTTAGGATATTCAGTGAATTAAAACATTTATGGCTGAAGTTAAAATGACTATGAAAATAACAACTGAGCAACTGGTATTTATGTCTAAGGGCTACATAAAGAGCCTAGTGGAAATAGGCAGTGGGCCAAATAATAGTAAAATAATGATAATGATAATGATACTAATAGTGAATAGAAAAATACAAAGACTAACAGGCCCTCAGAATACTACTCTCTCTCATGCGTTCCTCTTGTTTCTTGGTCTTCCCAGGAATATGCATGTGTGGAAATAACTCTTGGGTATTTTTTCTAAATAGATGCTAATATTCCTTAATCTAGGGATATGAAAAATAACAAAAGAAAGTGTTGATGGGTAAAAATATATGGCATTGGAAAGTGCGGGTGGAGGACAATAAATGTTCTAAGAACTCTTACACTGTTGATCTATGAAGACTATTTTCAGTTGTTGTTTACATATTTATAACTACTAGTCAATGATTTTTTAGAAATAGTACATGATATTGTTTATCTTAAGAAGTTAAGAATGAGTGCTTTATGTAAAAGACTGGAAGTTTTCTTTGTGAATAATTTTTTCAAAATTATTATAGTTTTGTCTTTGTGAAAGTAGACAGTAGGGATATTTGGGGAGATTCAAACAGAGAAATATAAAAGGATTTATTCGGATTTACCAAAAAATCCCCCATGATACCCTTATCCATTTTATTTCCTAGCTTTCTGTATAGTTAAAATTGTTTTGGTCTTTTCTGGGTGTGTGTCATGCAGTTTATGTAGTGCCTCTCTGGAGTAGCTTCTGAAAAGTACTGATTGCTTTATTAATAATATTAGTGCACATCAACTCAGTGTCTGATGCATAGTGTGTATTCAGTTATTTGTTATTATATTATTATTGTTATTATTACTGCTTTTAAAAGGAATCTTCGATCAGCCTTTTAAAGTTATCTCAGTTAGCCTGTGCTTTTATATAAGGTTTTGGAATTATATAATTTACCTAGTGTAAATTTAAAGTAATTTGAGTTAGTGAAAGGAAACATTCTAGAGGCAAACCACTACCAACACTACTGAATTCATTAAGGTTTGAATTAGAGTTATTATAGTTTCAGACATATAAAAAGAGAGAGGGAGAGACAGAACTTGAGATCAAATAAATTTTATTCCTATGACACGTGGAATCTCTGTCTCTGAAGGCTTTGTTGGCTTGTGCACCTATTTGACCCTCTAACAGAGGAAGTGTGTCCTGATGAAGTATACCCATGAGTCACAAAGCAGATTTGAGTCCATTATGCGCCCTTTTAGATTTTGTACATCTACAACATTGTTAGTTGTTTCTTTAGAAAAGAATCCCATGGAACTCCCCATTCTTTCATTAATGAGCCCGGAAGATTTTCTTCTGACCCTTTCACTTTTAATAGCCTTTTTGTGTGTAATCAGCTTCTCAAGAACTGGAATTTTTGGAGTCTACTTATCTTCTTTATTTTATGAGTTTCACTTGAATGTTTCTAACTTCGTGGAGACTCATCTGATTGAATGGTAATGTTTTGTATTCAGGCAGCAGGAAAGTTAGTAGTAAAAACATTGTGGTGGACATACAAAAAATAAGGCTTTCAATGGAGTTTATAGTATATTCTTCTCCCTGAAGTAAAGTTAACAACGAAAGAACAGTATATCTCTCCTCTGCCAGATTAAACTGTGGGGAAATTAAATTATTGTATTATTTGGGGAAATAGAAAATGGGTAGACACAGGTTAAATTTTTGAACTATGAGATACTTCAATTATAATGAGGATCATTTTATTTAGTAATATATTGGTCAACTACTTATAGTATCTTTAAGTCTTTAAATATTTAATTTCTGGGCCTGCTGATTAGTCAAAGGAGTAGGAGCTGGAATAAATCATATTTGCTTTACTTTTATTTTAAGAGTCAGTACTTTCTATATCTGCATAGCTTGAGTTTGTTGCCTTTGGGTTGAAACTTAATGATAATCCCCTGACAATGTCAATGATCTTTCCCGACTATATTTTGAACTTTGAAATACATTGGGATAAATTCCAGTCAGGCTAAAGTATTTTGTTTTTCTTAATTCTCTCCGTATTTTAGATCTAATTTCATTCCTCTTTTAAGCTCTTATTCTTCTGGATTATTATGTATAATTTATCAAATGCTATCTTTTCGGGACTACCCTTTTTGTCTTGTGTAATGTGACATTATTGCATAAAGCACAAATTAGTAAAGTAGTTAACAGTACATTTTCATGAATGACATTTTCTAAACGTAAGATACTACCATTCTGTTCTATCAGTGCTTCGGAAAACTGTGGACATGGTGAGTTTTCCTTTAACAAGAAAATATTATCATGTCTTCTTACTTATCTAATGACACTTAGCTCACTAAGTCTTTGAAATCATTAACTGTAAAAATGTATATGAAATGCTTAGCAAAATGTATTATATAATAAGCACTCAATAAATGGTATCTATTGTTATTATATATGACATATGTATAGCTATTAAGAGATTATAATACTAATAGTGTCATTAGTACAATGCTTACTATGTAATAAATAATAAATATTAATTATAATAATTAATAGGTTCCTTAGTAAATTTTTTATTAACAGGTGGTAAGGCAATAATGGAAGGAATGTCATAACAAATTCAATACCACAGTTAAAACAACTAGTTAAAACATAGCACTAGATGTATTTAATGTAAATTTATTTAGTTAAAATTCACACTTAAAGTACATGTTTTTTCTCTTCTCATACACAACTATTTCAAGGTCTAAGTAGAAAACATGTTTTATAATGTGGGGACACTAAACAGTATATGCTTGTGAAAACTGTTTAAAAGGTTAACCTTAATAATTTAGGATTGTTTTCTGTTTCTTATAGTTTTGATCTTTAGTTATAAAAGAGATTAATCCCCCTTCGTCCACGCCTAACATTTTATCAATTAGCAAATAAAGAGAAGTCAACAAAGTACCATTTGGTCGATTATCAAATTGTTACAGTGAGCGCCCTCAGGATTAAATATCTTTTCTTTCCCACACTTAAATGTCATGATTACTAGCCAAATCCACGTTATGGAGATACTAGATAAGCACTGAATATTTACTGAGTACTTACATTGTAGATGCAACACAGGTTTCATTGGTAATCACTACTTTAGAGATGCCTAAACTGAAGTTTAAAGGGATTAGCTAACTTGTTCAAGGTCACACTGATAATAAGCAGTGCAGTTTGATTTTAAATTGATGGCTGGCTGACCCTAAACCCACTCCTTTTTTTTTTTTTTTTTTTTTAGCATATCACATTGCTTCTTTTACCCAACCTAAGTAAATTCCCAAAAGCTTTTGCCAAAAATTTAACCTCATTTTGGACTTTTGAGACCTCCAAGCTGTCGTCTCTGGCTTTCTATTCTTAGTTATTTTATCTTTGAGGAAGAGCCATACAGGTAAAAGGAGGAAGAAAAGGAAGCGTGTAAAGAGGAAATGGTGAACACTGCTCTCCTGCTTCCTCTCCATGATAACTCTTACCTTTATTCCCAAGAGAAAAAATGTGAAAGTCCTCTCCTTCTTGGGAAGTATAAAACTTTGACTAAGTTCCTTCAAATCAGTGATTAATTGGCAACTGTAGCCGAAAATCTGTATGTTTTCTTTTTAAAGGTAACTCTTAAACCTTCCCTTCTGCTTAATCTGCATATTGTACTGAGGTTATTTATCTTCCAACATTTTGCAAGTTCCCTTAGGAATACCCTTAGCAACTGCCTTTCCATACAAACTGCCTGGGAAAGTTTAAGGAGATCAAATCCCTTCTAACTAAACAAAATAGAGCTTTTGAATGGAAATTTAATAGCAAATTAGATTGGCATCATTACAGGAGGATGAATGAAACTTTTGTTTTCCTTACATTTACAGTAGAAAAGTCAACTAACTCTCCAATATACAACGGGCTGAAAGAAAGAGATTATTTTTTGACTTATTTTACAATGTATCTTGCTTTCACCACATTCTATCAACCTCCAAAACAAATTCAACCTCCAAAACAAGTCTTAAACCTGGTTTTTCCCACTCATTGCTGCAAATGTTCCTAATGGAGTTTTCTCAAGAAAGGAGGAGTTTTCATGAGAAGAAAGGAGATTCTTCCTTCTCCAAACACAAACTCTACTACAAGGGAGAAAAATATGTCTTGCATTCTCTTTAAACTGGGGCTTCTACTTTTTTTATCTCCCCATAAAAGTTTTACAGACTTCTTCCATCCACCAGAATCCTACTGAGAGTGGGCATCAAGGAAAGGGTTTACAGTGGTAGCCTCTTTTTTCACCTACAGATTCCTACCTTACTCCCACTTCATTGCTTTTCATGTAATCTTTCTTTCTTGTGTGTAGAGGTTTTATGAAAACTGAGAAATTTCAGAAAAATTCTATTTCTAAAATGTGTATGCCCAATTTTTTTAATAAAGGGACTCAGGAAATGACTAAGGATAAAAAGCTGATTCTATTAGTACTTCCTATCACTTTCAATAATTCTGCTAAACCTCTTCTTTTCTGACTTTCTCCAAGCTTTGGACTTTATACGGTAGTTGAGGGCTCTATGTTATCAATCCTTCTTTTTCCTCTGTTCCTCAAAGCTATATAATTTATTTAGTGAAGAATTAAGTATTT